>BLKR01003718.1:0-134239 GCA_011170035.1 Teleogryllus occipitalis | reverse complement strand
ATATTAGCAACTAAATACATGCATTTTATGCAAATTAATGTTAAAATATTTCGTTTTTGAGGTGTAGCAATGACATATATTTTGAACATTTGTACACTTGCAGTTCTTTCTGAGTGGACAGTTGACCAGCTTTTCTCACTGTTCAACATTCACTGCCTTCCGAATGTACGACTGTCCACAACCTCAACAAGTAGTATAGGATGTAACATGTTGTTAGGCAGGCCTGGCTGCAAAGAAACGTCAGAGTTTCCACAAAGCATTTACGCATGTCCACCATTGCCAATTGTTTTGTACACACTCGCTCCACACTACCACATTTGTCAGGAAACCAGCCGGAAGCTTAGAGTTTTTCTCGGTCTCGGCTGTTGTCCAATTAAAGATACAAGTGGAGGAGCCTCGTAATCAGACGTGTAGGTGGGCGCCGGACCTCTCGTCCCACCAGTAAAGGAACATCCCCACCTACTTGAATGTGAAATGTAAATATACTTCCGGACCTAACGACCTCAAGAGTTTACACGCTCGGAAAAAATACTCACGAACTAGCGATCGAATTCAGTCACTGTCTGAAGTTTCTAGCGGTCGGCTACTCTGATCGATAGTTTTCCGTGGTTTCTCCGATCATCACCAGACGAATGCCGGAGCAGTACTCTGACAAACGGGCTATGATCCGTTTCATATCCTACTTCTTCCTTGTCCTATCCTCTCCCCTTACACACACACACTAACATGCACTACACTACCATACTACTGTCGGCAGACCGGTTGGGAGCATAGAGTTTGTCCCGGCCGGGGCGATGGGAGATATCTGGTCGGGCAAAACCCCGCTAGAAGACGGTAGGTCTGCGCCGGATCTCGCCATCCAGCTCGGGAAGAACACCGCCACCTCCCGAGGAAAAACACATGCACTGCACTTACGGTAGGAACTACCCTAGAAGTTAACGCGCCCGGAATCACTAACAATCAATCAATCGACGAACTAGTGGACATGAAATGTACAACAAAAAACGCAAGCATGCAAGATGGATGGGCGAAAAGGCCGGCGTGCGCCACCTACCGTTGACGGTGAGCTGCACCACCTTGCTGAGGCCGGCGCCGATGCCGTTGTGCGCCTCGCACAGGTAGTGGCCCTCGTCGGCGTCCGAGGCGCGCGCCAGCAGCAGCGTCCCGTTGGCCAGCGGCGCGTCCACGTCCTCGAAGTGCTGCGTCTGCTTGCCTGCAACGCGCGCGCGCCGGCGCACTCCGTGCCAGACGCGGGAGCCACGCGGTTTGCCTTTACCCAGCAAGGAAAGGACAAGCGACCTCGCCGTTGTAGGCAGGCCTTGAGGAAGGCGAACGGGGACAAAGGCGGTTCTACATTGGGAGCTTCGTTAATGAAAGATGGTGTACCGTCGTTTGAGAGAATATGTCGTAATGATGAGAATCTTCCACATCGTTCCAAATTTTTAACAGAAAACAATTTTTTGCAATATATTATTATTATTACTACTATTATTATTACTATTATTATTACTATTATTATCATTGAATACTCTTGACATTCATCGTATGATTACTTAGGCCCCTATCCATTACCTTACCCCTGCCATTTACCTAGCTCACGCCAAGGAGAGAGTTCGGGTCAAGAAACTCGGCGAAACGAAACAGCGCTTCCATCTTGGCCACAAAAGACGCCCTCGCTGCCACTCAGAACAAACCACACTAACGAGAACAAACCACACTAAGAGAATCAGGACCAAGACACGTACGGCTAGCAGCTCGCGACACATGAAAAGAAAACGCAGTTACCACGTCGATGACTGACTTCAGACTATCGACAACTAAGACGAATTTTAAACTAATTTCACAGATCCAGTTACGAAAGTCGTAGCACAAAGCACACCACGTGAAGACTAAATCTACGTGACATCCTCAAAAATGCGACAGTGACGTCCATGCAATGCGACAATATGTTAGATTATTGGGTCTCCACATATCCGTGGCGCAAGTGTGTGTTTTGTTCGATGCCTGTAAATGACATCATAATGACAATAAATTTGTTTTCGAATTAACTTCTATATTTTTGAGAATGATAATACCATGCTCGTAAACATTCTGCCCTGTCACTTAACACAAAATTCGACTTGTCGCAAGCAAAGCGCTAGTGGGGACGATGGGGATAGCCCTTATGCTGTACGAGGTCGCAGCAAGTTGAGAAAAAGCCTTTTTTCGGCTTAGCTGGTCACCACCTACGAACGCCAGTGGAGAACTGTGGTTCAGTTGACAGGGGAACAGAAGAGAATCCAATGTCAAAAGAACGTGTCCATTTGGGTTTTATTTACAATTAATTATGAATACCAAAATACGAAAGGTTAGAAAGCGGTAGAATGTAAGTATTGTAATGGCTTCAAGACTTTCGGCCTAGCTACTTAGCATCAAGTTTTCTAATTTGTATGTAATAATTACCTATTAAATAATAAATAATTTTACCATTAATTTTTTTATTTAAATGTAAAAAAAATTAAAGTGTGCGACGAATGTGAGTGAAGTACAGTTTGTGTGCAATAGCTACAGCAGTAGGTAATAGCTTCGATATTATATATCCGGGCTCTTTTAAGATATGACTCGTATTTGACACGCTTCTATTTGACGAACCATTCCGAGTTTCAGCCAATGCCTGCATGCTCAGATTCATGAACACCAGAACAGAAACCACTCTATTATTATGTATAGACACTTTGCTTTAAAAAATGTAATTGTAGCGTGCACCACAGCCCAGCATATCCATAGCTCAACACAGAACCAGTTGCGAGTTGAGAGTTGTTGAGCGTATACGTGACTTACATAAGTGTAAAGAAGCTGTTCGCGTTTATAGTTGGTGCCGAAAGGTTGTGAGAAAATACACAGTTTGGAAAACTGCAAGTTTTCTTTCTAAACCTTAAAGTTTTCCTACTTCAAGACACATTTCATAAAATATATTTCAATAAATTGAACTAAAGCAATCGTGAGCCACTGTAGTTTTCAATTTAGTCGTGTTTTTGGAATAGAAATAGTTTGATTTCTGACATTAATGTTTTGATTGAACGGAAATAAAAGGCTAAGCACTAATTCTCCATTTGTTTTTATTTTCTCGCATTACTGCATTCTTGCTGTTTAAAGAGAAAGTATTGTAATGCTGCGGCAGAAATCGGCGATTTTTCGGTAGAGAAACTCGTATTCGTTGGTTGTGATATGGAAAGAGCTGATTAATTTTGTTCCAACATGTAGTAAATTACATCCTCTAATACGCCGTGTATTCAAAATCGTCTCGTGGGCCCTTAATACCGAAAAACTGTTTGACGGCAAACCGTCTGTTCTCCCTCCCGTCCGTTCGTAATATATCGTCAACGCTAGCGCCTAAATATTTCATGCGATTGTCTCCTAAACGGATATTACCTCCATGGACCTGGACGAACCCGAGCCCCAGCGATTTTGAAAAGGATATTTTGATTTTTGGGGGTACTTTACATGATGCCTCATCAATTTCAGAATTTTCTCCAAAATAGCTCCCAATTTTTTGATTATACGTTTTCCTCGGATAGCTCAATACTCGCTTAAAACAATAACGCTGGTCAATTTTTTCTGAACATGGTATTTTCGAAAATTTGCAAAAATTAGAAATAACGTGAAAACGTATGTGCTGATGTATCACCAAGGGTGTTCTATAAAATAGAAATACAATTAGTCACAAAACTAAACAAACAATATGTTTGAAATGCAAATTAAAATACATAAACGTGATTTTTTAAATGACAACACGAAGATAATTTTTCCTTTTCCTCTCTTATACTACCTATACCTACGGATGGATGGATAGACAGATCTGTCACACATAACTTGGTCAGATTAGAAGCTCTTGATATCAAACGTGGCAAATGCGTCAGGAGTAAGATCTAGATGTGCCATTCTGGAGACCATTACAATATTTTTATTTTGGGGGGTACTTTACATGAACTCCCTTTGGTATCTTCAAAATTTTCTGGGAAATGGCTGAAACGCTTTCCATCATTTTTTTCTCTGATAGTCAAAAGTACATTTATAAATATGATATTTGCCAAATTTGATAAAAACGTCTGACATTAGAGAATTTTAAAAAATTGAATCTTTAAAATACTAAGGTATTTTCTTTAGAAAGATGTTGAGCTATGTACTCAACCAAATTTCGTGATTTTTTCTTGAAATGAAAGGTAATGGGCCCAAGATGTTTTATCATGTAGTACTACTATTAACCGGTTTTACATCTAAAAAGTTAAATAAAATCGTTAAATGAATCTAATGAACAAGTCAGAACATGATTAACTCTGTATTTAAAATGAAAGTTAATGTGTAGTTCCAGAATTTGTAAACATCCCTCATTTATTCGTTTTCGACAATTACTTCTGAACGAAATGAAACAATGTTTTTGGGGTTTTCTATTTTCTGTATAGTGCATATGAAGAACTTATCTAACTTTTCTACAGACACATAACACATATACGTATTTTTCGGCGTACGTCCTTGCTGCTCGAAATTTTAATATACGACCCAACTTTTCAAGCTATTTTTCGGCCGATTTGATTCTTGTAGCTTGGTTGTTTCCTGCAAAACTTGATTCAATTATATATCTTGAAATGACGTCTTGCCGTTTTTAACAAATGTGATTAATTGTTGAGTAATTACATTAAGAGAGAGAAAAGTCTTGTTGTGCCGCGCATTTAGATTGTTGTTGGCGGTATAAAGTTTTTGTATTTGATTAAAAATAAACATTGTCCTGGTTCGAACCGTATTATCTCCATTATACTGGATGAATGCCAGCTTGATTCTTCGTGTATAAAATGAGCAGAAAATTAGATTATCAGTGTCAAATAAAAGCTGAATTACAACTGAGTATTCTAAGAACGAGTTTTGCGTGTGTTTTATTTTCCTTTATTAGTCTCATTTGAAAGGGAATAAAGATCAACACAGACAGATCCACTCCAATAAATTGTCACTACGATTGAAAACATTCAACGGCATGTACTATTCTATCCAACACATTTTGCCGGGTGAGGTGGCTCAATCCATCAACTGATGTCACCGCAGTACCTCTGGCGGGATAGATAGGGCTAGATAGCTAAGTCGAATTCAGCAACTATCTGAAGGAGAATTCTAGCGGCTGGCTACTCTGATCGGTATTTTCATTTGAACTCTCTGATATTCACCTGGGGAAAGCCGGAACAGAATCCAAAGAAACGGGCCACGGATCGCGCGCGATCGTTCCTTCCTCTTCCTTATCTGATCCTCTTTCCGTACAAACTCTGACATGCACTACACTACCACACATGTCGGGACCTTAAGAGCTTGTTCCGGCTGAGGCAGTGCCCCGCTGGTAGGTAATAACTGGATGGGAAAACCCTACTAGACGACGTGTAGGTTGGTGCCGGATCTCACCATCCAGCGGGGGAAGAACACCGCCACATCACATGATACATCATACTCTACATTTAGGGAACTAACGACCATAGCACTTGATGCGCCGAGAACACGAAATAATCAATCAATCAAACAATCAGTCACCCCAACAATTTTCTCACCGAACTCATACGCCAATGTCATGTCAAGCATTGCTATTTTCCCTCTGTCCTCCTTCGTTCCCGCCCCATTGACTCCACCCAGAAGAATTAACGCCACCATTTTCCCGAATGTAACAATCTCTGGCTGCCTGTATGCAGGCTCACTAGTACAATCTTGTGAACAGAACAATTTACGAGATTTACGCTGATTACGGAGATATGATATTCAAACTAGTGGCACTACAACACTACATACTTTCTCGCAGTATTCGCAACTTTTGCAATTTTTCAACAGAGTGAGAGTTCAACAAAAAGATGACTGCGCCAATCTTTACACTTGTTCGTTCTATCGGGAAGTAAAATTTACTAAAAAATTGAGTCATTTTTGAAAACAAAATGAAAATCTTAAAGTTTCAAAGCCCCAAAAAATAAAAATATCCGTTTGAAAATTCCCAGGGTTTCGAGTTAGGACAGATCGATTAAGCGCAGACGGACAGACATTTCCCCATAAATCAATTTAATTACTACACAAAGTGTTTGAGGAAGTAATTTACTACGAGTAAGAACATGATTTCTCAACATTTTTGATATCACGGCTCCACAATAGTTTTTCTGGCGAAAAATGGCCACTTTCCGTTGTAGCACTACAGTACTTTCTCCATACTTTGTAAGTACGTAGCACGCGAGAATATGTTTACGCCAAATATTTATATCAGCAATAAACCCAAAAATTTCTGGAATTCTGGAAATGTATTTGTATTACACATAGAGTAAAGTTTCTGACTTATAGACTTAAGAATTATAGACTTAAAGTTTTTATGAATTACAGTGTTAACATAATGTCGAGGTGAATTATTCATCTGCAAGGGTAAAGGAAATTATGATGATCTCCCTTGTAAACGAACGCTGCATTTAGTCAGCGAGTGTGTGTGACTCTCGCTAAATTAAAGGTTCTATGCATTTGTGTACTGTGTTACAACATACAAGAAAGAAGTCATCCTTTATATATTCGCAATCTAATCCTTGTGCCTCAGCAATTTAACATTAATGTAATACTTTCGATTTGATATTGTTCTAACGTATGTCCACCTTATTCACTGCACCTCATTTGGAAACACGGAATCACTAACTGACATTATCAGAGTGAAAGTGAATGTCGGATTGTGTAACAGTTAAAAATAAGCCATGAAATCCAATAAATAGTACAATCAGAATGAAGTATTTTCCAACTTCCCTATCCAAATCTTTCTAAGTTGACCCACATCCTTTCAGTCTATCTTCATGAGGACACAAACGCTTGTAACCTCTTTGAATCCATCTGTTGATATGTTGAAATCACTTCATTTAGATTTTTGTTACTTTTTCTTAATATTCTACCTTTCATTACGTTTGTTGGGAATACTATCCTCCAAGTGAGGGTCATGAAGAGTATTGAGAATTTCAATCTGAAAATATCAAAAAGTTTTCATTACATCCGTAAAACATTAGAAATTAAACAAATATTATCTTCATTTTTTTAGATTTTACATATGCAATATATTTCATAATATATTTAAATAAATGGAATTAAATTAATTCAGTGCCCACTGTGGTGTTTAATTTAAAAAAGTGTCCTTAAAAAATAAATTGAAAAAAAAACACATTCATCTCACACGCTCAAACGGAGACATTTCGATTTCTTAATTCCGACATTGTTCTTAATGTTAAAACACAAACTAGATTTTAAATTGAACTAATATTTTAAAAACATATTTTTATGCATATTTTTTAACTTTTGGGTAAACTTATGTGTAAAAAATTATTTTTCCTATTTTATTATTGGGTGTACACAAATTCCCAACTTATACAAAATCCTAACTTACCAAAGAATGGAAAATTTTTATATAGACGAGGCAAAAATATTTTAAAACGCTCATACATCTACAATGCAATATGTTTCCTTGAGGAAATCGCAATTATTGCTAATCGGACTATGTGGCCATGATCATTTTTCGTGAAGGCGTTAGTATCATTAATCTATGATTAAATATATCTCATAAATCCAAATATTTATTACACAGCGAAGTAGTGCGGTGTGCATTTATTACACCACTTCACAAAAAACTAAGTTCATTTATATATTTTAATAACCAATGAATCGTTTCAAGTTCGCAATTCCCTCAAGCTTAAGCAACTTGCCTACCTTATGTTACACTGGAATATATGTTAATGGTTTTCATTTCAAAGTGCTTTACCAAATCGTCAAGATATTGCGTGTTTATTGGGGCAGCAAATAACATTTTCAAAATAAATTATATATTTGATTTAAAAACTCTCTCTCAGTGTTTTATTACACGCTAAATATGGTTCTCTGGGTAATATTTTTTTTAAAACTTTTTAAGACATTTTCCACGAAAACATGATAATATAAATTTTAAACGAGACAGCTATTAAAATATCTTTCTTCAAATAGAATAAAAAAAGCAATTTGGTTGAAAGACACAAAAAATGTGTGAAATGAGCAACATAACATATTTATCATCCCCTTAAATCTCATCACCATATTTTTTGCAACACACTTTTGATAATTGCAATAGTTGTTAATTATATGAAATTGTTGTTCGGATTTAATGGCTTGATATTTCGATGAAATGGAACAGATGTTGACACGTTGCACATTTTATGTATTGTGGTTGCTTTCCGATCGTCAAGTGGTCATATTTAGAACCAGTTTCTGAAGAAGAATTTACTGTAAGGGTTAGCTGATGGCGGTCACTATGATAAAAAAAATACCTCCACTAAATAAAATCTTTGTTGCATTTCATTTTATTTGGCATGCTGAAAGTTATTAGAAATATCTAAGGTATTTAATGCTGTTCAAGCAATAAATGGATGCACGTGCGGTTTACTCTGAATTGCAGCAACGCTCTCTGCTTTTGCACACTTTAGAGAACCGCAATATTGATTTATTATAATCGAATTACTGTGCTTTGAATGGGGACTATTGTGTAAGTGACGTCATTAACCTATCAAATATTTCTCTATAGATTGCATAGTTTAAAATTAATGCAAAAATGAAGCCCTGGAATTATTGATCATGGCAAATGATATTAAAAAATGTCAAATAAAACATTAATCAAGTGTCACAATAAATGTAATAAGCAATACGTATACTACACGTGAAATAAGTTACAAAAACTTCCGTAGATTGAATTTTAAAAAGAGAAAATATATTACGTTTGTATACAAAATGTGAGTGATGAAAAGTTGAGTACTGATCACATAAAAAGTAGTTAAATGCAATTAATGTATTTTTATTTCACTTTACACGGATTCTTTCCGAATAATTCTCAGGAGTGACGCCAAAGACACCTATTTCCACTTACAAACAGGTATTATTTTCCCTTAACTTATATCATTCCATTCCCTTAGTGTAACGTTTTTCACTGGAAGCTACTTAGATTTCCACGAAAACTTGACATACGGTAATCACTCCACCACGCTTCTTGGCCCACTATGCTATACTGAGAATACTGCGTTAATGCAAATTGCGGTGCTGCCATTTCAGCGGATGTAGAACATGCATTTGTTACGGCTTCCCCCGAGCAGGATGTCGCGCCATTTGGTAGCAAAATACAAGCGGGACGCGCCCGCGATGTTATCAAAACAAACGGCACGCAGCCCGACCGCGACACTGCGTTGGAGCGGCCACATTGCTGTCTCTCCGGCATTGCGCGTCCGCAAACGACAGGACGGATGGGACAGGCAGGCAGGGCCAAAGGCGTGAACGGAACGCCGGGTCTTCGGTTATTGTCCAGCGTTGCGCGAAAAGGTTGTTGACTTTGCCGTAAGCAAACCAACTCATTTGCTGACGCTCTTCTATTGATACCACGTTCTAAATTCATATTTACAAGATATATTGGACAAATGCCCTGTAAAGTTGATATGTGTACTCATTTGGACATTTAGCAGTCGCAACTCAATGCAATTCCAAGAACACCAAAAAGAGACGGGGAGTCAATGGTGGATTCCAAAACAAATTGCTATATAATTGAAGGAACATTTTATATATTTAAGAACTAATGTTACATCTAATTAGCAAAGTATTACACACCATTTTCTGAAAGTTTTTGTTAAATTATTCCATTTTTTAAGGATGACAAGTTCATGTAAACATTTTCTGTACTTGCGGTCCTTTGCACCAAGACACAGGTGGCCACGTCCTGGCTCCTGATTAACTAGTTGAACATTCATTATGTTGGTTCAAGTACACAACTGTTTTTTTACAAAGGCAGTTACTAAAATTAGATTTCGACGTGTTTATGGGCATTTATAGGTGCCTCCAGAACGGCTTAAGGACAGCGTACTAGCTTCTCGTGTTACGTCGAGGCCAAAATAAGAGTTGTAGCTTTCCTTTAAAATCGTCTTAGTTTCTATAGCTGTGTGACGAGGAAAGGCTCAGGTAGACGGAGTTTGCTAGTTACGGTGAAGGAAATACGTCATGTTCGTCACACCTCCATGCATACATACTGTAAATGTAAAAGAACTCCGGACCTTCCTCGAAGCGATTACCGCTTGGCGACGGTTTCAACTTGTTTTGAAAACATCCGGTAAACAAAAACGAAAACATCATATAGGGTTAGGAATGTTCCATTAATAAAAGTCCTAAACGTTGAAACAGTGACTCTTTACCTAAACAAAAATGAGAGGGGAGAATGATATGCTCGAGTTCGTCTTTGTCCTCCCTCGTCCATTGGTTTGCGACTGTTAATAGGTTTTTAGAATACAAAAAACTTTCACTCATAATTCATCCCAAATTAGATCCTTTAATTAATTTGCTAATCTGCCGCGTGTCTCTCACAAATGCAGACACGCAACAAGTTCCGTGGTATTGTAATATGCCGTGAAGTCGCGCTTTAGATTTCTAGTAAATTTCGTATTGGAATGGATGAGACAAACGCATAACTAATGAGAATATGCTTAATCGGGTGAAACAAACATTAAAGAGATATTATATAAGTTGATACAACACTGCCAATATTTTATGAGGTTAGGTTATTTATTTTAGTGTGTGAAGTACACCTATGCAACCACCGAAGGGTATAAACCTGAAGAAACGTGAAAGCCTTCAATGTAATTTGGGAATTATGTCGAGTTTAGATGCCACAAATTGAACGAAAAAAACAACATATGTATGCGCATTTCTGCGACCTAACAAGTATTAAAGTGATTTGGGGGCAATGAGTTAGTTTAGTCTTGTTGTCCGTAAGTATTTTTCATTATTTGCGTTGAACATAAAAAATAATTTTCAATTTCCAAATACATCCTAAAGTTCTCGTTGTAAAAGATATAGAAATGAAGGAAGAATTAAAGTAACTTCGTATATAGACGAATGAGATGACTATAAAATTTGTTTATCTCAGTAGGAAATTATGAAATGAATATAGAATTAGTAACTTTGTATATCGTCGGTATAGAAGCAAAACTCACCATGTTCAAAAACCGTGTTTCAGATATATCAATTTCATTCTATTAAATTTGTCTTCTTCACAGTTTTTTTAACGATAGGAGATAAAATCGTTTGTTATTTTCACACACTTTAGAATGTAATATTGATTTTAAAAAGCAAAAACATCAGACCTAAAGATGGATTTTTACTGTATATTTTCACTGTTCTGTGACTTAAAAACTAAATCAATAATTTATTACATCCAAACTCCGGACCTTAAGAAATTTCATTGATTCTAAATGAGCAAAACCAAGCTGAAACCTGTAAGAACTATGAATCAAAGAATAAGTGTTCTGACAAAACACTAGCGAAGTACCAAGTTCTTCTTTCACGGATGAGTCTTCGAAAAAACATAGTTGTCCGCAGAATAATAATACGTTGTATAATCGAATAAGTCGTTTATTCTTCTAATAAGCAATACAAGATATAGCTATTCTTGGAGTTATCCCGACAACCCACAACGTAGATAAACTTAGAAAAAACGGCCTTTAAATAACTTAAGAACATCAAAAAAGAACTTAGTAAATTTCACTCGCACATCGAGTATCTCCTAATCTTGTTCACTTTGTAGGATGCAGTTAACATCAGTTTTATGTAGAAAGAGATAAAAGAAAATTATTTGATAAACGATTGACTTCAGATATAACAGGTCTATGTAAGGTTGTTGCGGGGATGCGCTATGGAAATCGTGACATGTTTGTAACCGAGTAAAGGATTAATGTAAATACTGATTAAATCAACAGTTTACAATAAACCAAATGTAAAGTATTATAATCTCTTGAGTGAAAATTGCTAGGTGCTTCTTCAGTTTTAGTTTACTCATACATCAACACACTAGTTATCCATGAATGTAAACTCATGTTTTTAAATTTGCTCCTTATGTTTGGCATTTCCTACATGTTCGTAATTGGTTCCATTCTCATTTGTTTTCCAAAGCTTCCAGAGGGTTTGGTGTCACCGATATTAATCTATGGGTGTGTCGAGTTAATGGTTTACAATCACTAAATTACATTCAATTGCAAATTCGAAGTCATAAATTAATAAAACAGGCCACGAATCTGTCGAGAGGGGAGATCACAGTTGAAGATAATTCTAGTGGTCAATAAAAAAGTGATATTACTTATTCACGGCAATTTTAAAGACATATTTTTACATGACAAAAATGAAAAACAGCTCAATGAGTAAAATACTGATTCTTTTCTTATTTCTCTTTTATTCCGTCTGAATAAAAATTTAAACTTTTTTAGTTATCTTTTTATGACACAAATTATCTAGGTACATAATATAGACACACTGGTATATTTTAACAATCTTCATGCATTGTTTCGTGTTTACAGAAATTACTCCATACCCCTATGATACTGATATGGTTCGGAGAATTCTCTACCATAACAGCTAATTAATTAATAAGGCAATGTTAATTAACTCAAACGTATTTACCTAGATTATTATTCCATGTGGTAGTATTGTACCTACAGCAGATACAGGTTAATGTTTATTTCTAAGAATACGTATTTCATGGAAATAAATTCAATTATATGTTGAATAAGCAATATGTCTAAATGAAGGTATATAATTGTTGTGGTGCAATCTGACAATTTCAAATCATATTTTATCGATATTTATCATCACTTCATTATTTCCATATCTTTTCTAGTTTTACAAAGTATACACTCACTCTATTTTATAAACAGACATTTAGACAAACATTTCAATGTTCTTTCTAAGCAAAAATGCTACGAAATGCTTAGCAAATATAGTCGTCTCCGGTTATAGTAAACTCAGATGTAGTGAACCCTCAGTTATAGTGAACTTAAAGTCACTCGTCCCGATTCACTTACATTACAAATAAGTATAAGGAGCTTTGGTTATAGTGAACCTGAAACTCAGCTATAATGAACGAAGGAAATAAGTCCTGGAAATTAATTGGATATCTTATGTCAGTAGGCGATTAAAAGGGCCTTCGGAGAGTGTCATGGTGTTCCAGCAGTGCAAGAAGCATTGGAAGGTGTCATGACTACATTACGATACTTAGACACAGAGGACATGCAGAATAAAGTGTGGATAGATCACGAACTCTGGAGTAGGATTTAATGAAAAATGTACGAAGCAAACAATTCAAAATAATTTATTGTTTTACGTACAAAGAAAGATATTCAAATTTTCATTTCGTGCTGTTAATGAATTTTGCGGTACATTAATAAAATCAATAATTGTAGAGAAATTCCATTTAATTTTGACATCATCAGATATAGTGAACCTCTGATGTAGTGAACCAAACATGTTAGTCTCCAGAAGTTTACTATAACCGGAGTCGACTGCATTAGGCATATATAGGAAGTGTAAAGTCTGTGATCACACAAAAAAGAATACGATTTTTTGCCTAGCATTTTCATATTTAGAGAAGATCTTGTCAATAATTTTTAAAATGATTTTGGCATTAATCAACAAATCAGGATGCAACAATACAGCAATTGTTTATGTACTAGTTACTGCAAAAATTCTGTAATCATAAAATGCAACACGTTACTACAAAATATGAGAATTTATCATCGTAATGGTAAAGCATTACTGTTCACTAGCAACTTTTCTGCCAAAATATACACTCTCAGGCCTCACACTTCTCCCACCCCCTTACCCTTACACCAACGACCTCAAGGGTAAAGACAGATTTCCTGACGCATCAAAAACAAAGATGAACATTTGGATTTGTAATTTTAAAAAATTCAGAGAATTTCATTGATATTATTTCAACATCTAATTTTAAAGAGCAAATAACATTGTAAAAATTGTGTTCTTACAACACATACTCTCTCGCAAATTATGTAACTTCAAATTGCAAACTTGCAAATTCAAAAATTTAGAATTCGATGGAACTGAAAACTGCACCATTTGCAACAGCGTGCTTAGCACATGTTTAGAGAAAAATTTGGAGCCGTGTTTGAAAAAATTTTAATTGCTTTTACTTCAGTCAAAATAACGCAATAATTACAGTACTATTTTCAGAACATTTTAAGTGACCTTACTTAAAATCCTACGTTTTAGATCACATTTAATTAAGGAAAAATCCTCTATAATCAATATTATTCTCTTGTTATATTTTTTTTTAATTTTCTAAAATCCAGAGAGTTCATCCAAAAACGGAACCTGGAACATTTTTATAAGCGGACTACACTCTATTAAAGAAAAATAAGAAAACATCGGGAGCTGTTTTTTGAGAAAATCTAGATTTAAAAATGCCAATATTTCACGTCCAATTCCGTGAAAATTATTCATAATTTTGAAAATTTGTGTATGACCTTACATTTGTGTATTACCTACTCATAATTTTGAAAATTTGTGTATAATTTTCTTTCAAGAACAGATTTCAATAACAAAATCTTCATCTCCCATATTGTATTTCAAGGAAGACGTCAAAAAGATTTTGAATTTTTAAAGTTTTCGAAAACTCAGAGAGTTTGACAAAAATTAGACCTGCAACTTTTTTAAGTGTCTTTTGCGCCACGTCTTTTGCACAGAAAAATAAAATTTCCAAAGTTGGAGCCCACTTTGAGAAAGTTTAGACTTTACGAAAAATATCTTCAAAGGCAAATTAGTTTCAAATTCGTAGGGTCTCAAGTTCGGCCAGTTTGATCGAGAAATGTCGATTTTGGAGAAAATGTGTTGAGAGGTAGGTGGTAAATTTAAAAACAGTTCTTTCTACTGTGTTTTTTTAGCGCAATCCCATTATGTAGGATGCGATGAGTAACATCTCTAAATTTCTAAAATTACTGCAAAACTTGATTCCATAAATATTTGGTGCTGTAAAAGAAATTGATAGGGTATCACTTGCGCAAAATTGTTATTTTCAAGTTTTTTCCGTATTTTTGTATATTTTCGTTGCCGTATGTGGAATAATGATCTACATGAAGATGTAAATACTAGTATAGAGATGTTAATTTATAAGTAAAATTAATTGTTAAATTATAGTATAAATGGTAACAAAGAAAAATGATGTAAAAAAACAACTTCGTACAAGTGATTACTTATCAATCTTTTGTTGGGTAAAGATGTACTACATAATTCAATTTGTTCAGTAATTTTATTAGCACCTTAGAAGAAATGATAAATTACCATGGTATATTTATATGCTACGTGCCATGTAGTTACATCGTAACTATATACATTATTAACATGTCTAATTATTATGCCCTTTGCCAGTGAGCTTTTTTTTGTTTTTCCCTTTATGCGTTATAATTTTTACAATAATTCACTTCAAATGCTTGAGTCCTATATGATAAATAGTGTCACTTCGACATTTTTCGAATTCAGAAAATGTTATGATGCATGGCGATTGCCTTGATTATTAAGAAACATCGAACTTGCAAACAAGCAAATATATGCTATTTAATAACTTGTTTTCTCTGAATACTTCTAAAATAATTATTCATATTGTATGCCTTAAGACTGAATTTCATACTATATTACTAACATTGACTTTTTAAGTTTACCGTGAAAGTCAATAGATTTTAAAAATCACAATTCGTTCTCTATACGTAAGTGGTTGCAATACAAAAGACGAAGAAAATGTGAGTTTTGTGGAACTATTTAAACGGACCTTTAAACAAACATTTTGACAGGTGAAGACTTAAAGATTTTTATGTTAATATAACTTTATGAATATATAAGTAAAGCTGTAGACTAAAAGAAATTGTGGTGCTCTTTTTGAATAGAAAATTATAACACGGCAAAATGCCCTTTGTAAACGGATTATTTGTGAGAATAATAGTTTTTAAAAACATTTATCTAGAGAACTACGTTGATTGGTACATCAATTGCAAGTTCACTTAATAAAAAAATTCAAGGACAGAGGTTGAATCCGAGGTCAAATGTTCAGTGAATATCCACTTGAAAAAGTGTTTTGACGCCATACCCCTCGGATCGCGTGCATAGAAGCGGACTTAAAGCTGTTGCGCGAGTGATGAAGAAGAGAAACGGGCGTAGGAAGTGGGGCGGGTTGAAGCCGTCGGGGCATGCACGACACGAAGCCAACAGGCAGCTTACCGGAAATTAAAACCGGAGACTCCACCTACATCCATTTTCTGCTTCCCGCGATTCCTTTTCCAGCGTCAATGATAATCGACGGTCGACCAATTGCGTGCGAAATGTAAATTATGTTTCATATCAATGAATATCAATGAAGATTTTATAAATACCTCTACTACAATGATTTTATGGTGTTTTCCAGAATTTGCGCTTTGACTTTACGAAAAACACATGCCTTTTAACATCATTATCTTCTGCTATCTATTGCAGTACAATTTTGAGAAATTATTATTCAAGCAAATCGCGATTCGGTGGAAATTACTAAACAGTTATTTCGAATGTTTTAAATGGCTTTAAAAATAAATATTACTAAAGTCAGAAAGTATCTATGCACACTTACACATATTTATTTGCGATTACCTCAAGTGATCGTATGTAGTAAATATAATATTGACACATGGTAAATAAACATTTCGGGATTCTATGTATGAAATATTGACTACGAGGAACACTACCGTTGCGTTTTCTTTGACGCGATTTCTGCGATTGTGTCATCCTTTTCCTTACCTTTTCAGGAAGTATATTTATCGCGCAAAATACCTAATTTTTGGGACCCTTTTGTGCGTAACGGTAATGTAACTTATCCAAACTACATATCAATCTGAAGTCTAAGTAAATACAATAAATGAGGTCGTAAAAATTCAGAATAATTCTAAGAATTTTGCCACAACATTTTGACAGACAGTTTTACACAAAAATATCCTATTATTAATTTATATGCATATATACAATAAATGTAATACATTTATACATATTTTATATACATATAACATAAACATAATTTATATACATATACACAATGCACATATGTTCATTGTATATATGTATATAAATTAATAATAGGATATTTTGTATAAAGCTGTCTGTCAAAATCTTGTGGCCAAATTCATAGAATTATCCTGAATTGAAGTAAACGACAGAGAATTTTCTGTATGTGAGGTTGTATAAATGTTTACACCACAACTTCTCTTTTTGTAAGAAATCGAATTTAAAATTTTGATTATTTGAAACGCGTAGGCTTGGCGTTTCTATGCAACTCCCATCATATTTGTTTCTTAACACTTCGTGCATAACTCGGAATCGGGGCGTCATTTACCCTTATATCATGGCTTATTAGGTCGCTTACCATCTACGAATTATGTTTCTTAGAAACTAATCTATAAAATATTTTTTGGACCTAGTTAAGAGGGCACGAACGAGAACAGGACGAGAGGACATCAAGTCGTCAGCGCCGGCGGCGCTAGTCGAATGCGTTTACTACGCTCCGTGAAGTCACGAAGGTTAAGCGCATTCGAGACTCGCGAGTTCGTGGTTGGGTGACCGGCTAGGAACCCCGGGATCCAACGGCGTCGAACCCTTGGCTGAAGCGATACAAGGCACTGACTGCGACGTGACGAGACTTGACAAATATTAAAAGTAAAAGCACATTAATGGAGGATTACTCCCCAGTGCAAAGCGTTCAACGCCACTTAAGGGGCTTGGAGACGCGTTGCGTCAAGGTGTAGACGCAAGATTTGCCCGCGGGCAAAGCGGCGGTCAGACCCGTGGGCATCGGCAACGAGAAGCTCCAAGCGGTGTGGCCGTAAATTTCCAGAAGTTGCATCAAATATTGTGTTGATACTTTTAAACAAATGCTCGTCAATTTTTAGAACAAATTGACCACAGATGTAATAGCTAAAAGATCGCTTCTATTGTAGTGATGTCTAATAGTTTTTTTAGAGAAATTTCCGTCGGTCTAGTTTCCCAAGTCTTTTCAAATTTTCTACGTCTATGAGAGGGTCCACTTACGTTTGTGAACAATGGGTTTTTTTCTTTGAGGAGAGTAAACCCAAACCACAGGAGTGTTATCTGCTTACAATTTGAAAAGTTCTTTAATTCTCACTACTCATATTGTTTTCCGAATATAGATAAACTGATTATAAAAGTGTCAAAAAATAATTTCTATAAATTAATTCCATTTATGACAAATTCTCATTTCAAATTCATCTATATTGAATTTAATATTCGTATTTGAAAACTGTTGAATTTTATAATCGTGTTTGAACAATTTCCGTATGTTTATGTCATTATCAAACGATTATAGGTATCAAATAAACCAATTTAGTATGAAGATTTTTCTTGTTTCTTGTCGTTCACTTATCAAACTGCCATAGGCGATTCCGCTCTCAAATTACCTCTACTGCCAGCCACAGCTATGACTTCCAATGAACGGGCCCGCGAGGCAACGACAGAAATACGACTGCCCTAGCCGGCAAAATTTCTGCCCCCCCCCCGCACTGGCGGGGCGGGAGCCTTATGTAGGTCCTTCACTCCGTATCATGAGTGGTCAGAAATGAGTAGAATCTTGAATTGTATATAAAATAAAATTGACTATTTGATATTATGTGATTAAATTTCACGGATCTCGGCCTCTATTTCTGAATAAACGATTAGTGAAATTGGATTTATTCTTCACAAAACCGGCCCAATACGAGGTAATGCACAGTTAAGGACCTGGTAGTACAAGGTGCAAAATGTTCGCAAAAGTTCAGTTAGCTTGCCGTTATTGTTTATTTTATTGTAGTATGTATAATAAAGAGTAAGAGAGGATATCTCTCGTTTTAGACTCGTTCAAAACGGGGTGTGTGACAAGCAACGTTTCCTATTAGAAGCGTGCTCCCTGCAAAAACCGGACACAGTCGACAAAGAGAGGAAGTAAGCTAGCTCTAAGAAGGCGAGGGCCGCGGGGGAGTGTGGTGCTTACCGTGGCCCTTGCGCCAGGAGATCCTGGGCTGCGGAAAGCCGTTGGCCTGGCAGTGCAGCGCGGCGCTCTGGCCCGCGATGACGCTGGTGTCGCGGGGCTCCACCACCCACTCCGGGGGCACTGCAACAGGCGGCGCGTGAGCGGCCGGCTCCGCGCGCCCGCTCGGCTCCTCTCTCCGGCTCGCCGGCCCTCGAGCGAGAGCCAACAGCCCACGCCGGACGCCCGCAGCTCGTGCCCGCGCCACGCCCACGGCTCGTGCGAGCCGACGCGTGGGTGGGCGGCGCGGGCGGCGCGGGCGGCGTGGGCGGGCGAGCGGGCGCGCCCTCCCCTACCGACTAAGAGGAAACGCTAGGCGTTTGCCGACAGGCGCAAACTCTTCACAGATGCATGGGCTGGAGCCGGGAGGCGGGGAACCAGCGATCCTCGGATTTAGATTCACGAACGACGTCGTTCCGGTCGATGTCGTTCTTATATCAACGTGGAAGGGAAGATCGATCCGAGCAAACATTCCTTAGCGTAATGATGTGTACTTTCTTTTTATTATGACATTCTGTGAGCAAAGAGAACCCTTTCATTTGGAATGTCGTTTCGCCAAAAAGAACTTCTCAAGAAGAATTGAGGCGTTTATTCTGAAAGGCAATGAATTTTTGTGTTTCTTTTGACAAGCTAAGAATAGCCAGCTGGTTTTCTCTGATGGCAGGTTGATATTTGTTTTCATGTGCCTTTCACGAATAAGCTCGATTGTTGCAAAAATACCGGTGTAAGAATTATGATTGGAAGAGACTGACTGGTATACAGTTTTCTGAAGACGATGAAGAAATGTATCATGTCTATTGAACCGTAACCTGAAAAACAGATTATTGATGCACACAAAAAACAAACTGAAATGACCAGAAGAATGTTTCAATTTATTTATTTGAAACAGTGCCATTCATAATCCACATTGTTTAAATATTACATAAAAATACATTTTTCTTAAACAATAACATACAATATTTAGTGTATTATTTTAACAGTTATTTCAGGTTAAAACATACTGAAATATTTGCTAATGACTAAACCAACTGACTAATTTTGATTATAAAATTTAATTAATTGACATTAAAGTTCTTAGACACCAAACAATATTTCTGTAAAAAATTAACACTTCAGAGAGCCAAAAGAAAAGAAAATTCATTTATTCCAAAATCTAGTATTACTCTTTCCATTTGAAAAGATTTCAGTCTGGCAAAATTTTTAAAATAAAAGGTGACACAGTAGTCACAGGAAATTCACTTTGCAATTAATTAAGAATGTCATTTTACAAAATCGATTGAATTTGCAATTAATTAAGAATGTCATTTTACAAAACCGATTGAATAAAATAAAACGTTAATTTCCATATTTGCGTATTCGATCAGTATTTTCCGTCAGCAAGCATTGTAAAAGACTGTACATCTTACAGTACATGACATCGGAAGTCAATTCCAACCTTCCGCTAGTGACATGACAAAGTCGAGATCGCGATGTCTTGGACGACAGGGAGGCTCGAGGAGCGCTAGCCCGCCTGACCCCAGCCTTCTACACAAGAGAGGAGGCAGCGGCCTAGGTTGGGACCTGCGGCGCCCAAGGTGCAGGGTGCGAGTGCACTCGGGACTACAGCAGGCAGTCGCGGGAGCAGGCACGTGGAAGTGGTGGCTCGTGCACGTGGACTCCAGGGCCGGATTTAGAACCCCAACCACAAAAACGTGTCGCCCCCGCCCCCCGTCCGGAAAAAAATCCATCAAATTCATCAGAAAAAAATTATTTTAAAACTGCTTTTAATTTTTAAATGCCAACTTTATAGTTCGGCAAAATATATTAATATGACAACTATTTGTCAGGTCCAAATATATTTTATAACATTTTTTAAAATTATTTTACGGACTTCTTTCCGAGCCGGGTTCCCCCATGGATGAGGGCAACTAGGCAACCGCGTATTGCGCTTGTAGGTCAATCCGGCCCCGGTGGATTCTACTGCGTGGCAGGTGCGGGTGCGGGTGCGGGTGCGGTGCGGGGAGGTCGTTGGTGCTCGGTGGTGCAGTGCTGGTGCGAGGCGTCGCCGCCGAGGCGCGTCGCCCGCGAGCAGTGCCGACACGCGCCCCGGCGCCGGCGACTGTGCGGTGCGCTCGGCTAGTGGAGGTTACTGTGCCCGTGTGTCCGCGGCCGGTTGCGCCTCACCGCCTAGTAGGTCACCCACGAAGAGAAAAGATAACACTCGATGCGCCTCCGCGGCGTTCAGTAATCAGGGAGTAAAGGCGCAAAAAAAAAAGAATTTAAAGTGCATTTTTTTCATAGATTATCGAAAAATAGCTTGTAGTATCTAGCACCGAAAGCGTAACATAAAGACGAGCTGGTTTTTTGGTGATTTTCAGTGACCCAGGGCACACTTTGCGAATGAAAAGCAACTGCGGCGACACAAATTATCACGGTAGTCGGCACCCCGAAATGGTTTTACGTGTCGTCCGTGGCCATAAAAAAAGCAAAACAAAAATCTTTTCGGTGAATCCCGGCCTCGAGCGGGGTTGAAGGTAGTCACCCAGCGACGCGGCTGTCCACTTCGCGGGTAGATTGTTCAAGGACGGGGCTGAAAGGGCAGTGGAAGGTCGCAAAGACCGTCGAAAGGAGAACCAGTCACGGAAGGGCGGGCAGGCGGCGGGAGGCGTCCTTATCTGGTCGAGGAAGCCACGAGTGGGGTGAGACTTGGCAGGAGAGGGACGACGGGATGGGGGCGAGGCAAGGCGGAGTCGGAGCACAGGGGAGGCGGGCAGAGGCGCCGGTTGCTCGGGCCAGTTACCGCTGATAGAGAGATGTGCCGTGTACGTGGAGTTCCTGGCCGGGTTGCTAGCCACGCATGTGTAGTTGCCGCTGTCCTCGCGCCTCACGACACTCATCGACAGAATGTTCGAGTAAGGGTTGAAGAGAGTTGCGTTGATGTGTGCGGGCAGCGGGGCCCCGTTTTTCCGCCACGTGATGTTGAGCGGCGGGTCCCCGCGGTGCACGGAGCACGTGACCTGCGCCCGCGCCCCCTCCGCCAGCTCCGGGAACGCGAACGGCGTGATCTCGGGGGGCACTGCAAGTGCAAGAGTGCAGGTGCGTCGAGTGCGCCGGTGCAGAAAACAAACCAACAAACCAGTCAACCAACACATCAGCCAACCAACAAACAAACAAACTGAGCGAATCAAGGTGCAACCAAGACCAAAGAGAGCAAGAAAAAACGTAAAAAAGGACAAAGTGCAAAACGGCCGCGGGCAGATCTGTTGCTTTTGTATAGTTCGTTCATTCCAGTCTGGGGCGGTGCAGTGCTGAGTGCTGCTGTGCAGAGGGAGGCGCGCGCCGCGCCCGCTCGAGATCCCAGCAGCTCCGTCCGCGGGCCCGCCGCCCGCTCTAGGCCGCTCCCGCGCTCGCGCCCGCGCCAGCGCCCGCGCCCGCGCCCGCGCCTGCACCCACGCCCGACGCTTCGACTGCCAGCGCCCGTCCCTTCACCCCCCCTCTCTCTCTCCCTCTATCACTCTCTCTCGCACCCACGCGCGGTTGAGGCTCCATTTGCTACGCTCCGAGGAGCGTCTCCACTTGGAAATGGAGACCGCTGGGGCGCCGGGTACAGCCATCCGCGCGTCGTTTGTCATCCATGGGAAGTGATGATTTAATGAATATACATCGCTCACGAAAATCGTCCAGACAAACGCCATGCATTCAAAATGTTGATTTACATTCATGTTCCTGCTCTTTCTACCTCGTGCTGCTGTTCGAACTTATTTGTTGTAATAATTACATAGAAGTTCTCTTGCCAATTTAAATAACAAAACAGTAACAATTCCAAAGACAATGATGCATGTTATGTCTGCATTTTTAAAATCTTTCAAAGTAAAATGAACTAGCGTTGACAGCAAGAATTGAAATTGTATCATTTAATGGCTTAAATTCTAACCTCCCCAGCATTTTGATGAAACCTCATCCGCAATCATTCATTCTTCAGGAATGGCACGATAACATTACTAAGAAAAGTATGATTATATAATTTTTCAGAGAAAGAATAGCAATTTGATTGTTTCGTAAAACAATTTTTAATTTCTCTGTATTTAAAATAGACGTTGTTTATCTTTCAATTAAAAGGCGAATACCAAATTCATTTGGAGTTTTGCCAGAAAAAAATATGGATATTTATGCATAAAATGTATGCAAAATATTGCAATAATTATGCAAAATATTTTGTTCCAGGAACGACATGGATTGATAAAACATTTTCCACATATAACCACTATGTTTTCAATGCATTTCTTGATAAGATTTAGGTCTCGTTTTTCACTATTATGGTAACTGTTTAAAATCAGACTGTTATAGAAATAGCAGTAAATGTGAGTTTTAACGAAAATTAATGAGTTTTAATGAGTATTAATAAACTGACAACACTAGTCTATCGTCTTTATTCTTTTACTTTACCCCACAATTATTACGATAAAACTTTAATTCACAGTTCCTCACAGTTTTACAGACTTAAAAATTAACATTCCGTATTATTACAATTTTAATCATTTCTAAAATTCGCCTTTATCATTGTGGGTTCTTGAAACCCTCGCAGACGTTTGCAAAGGACAACAGTGTAATATGTCAATGGCAAAAAAGCGATCCAATAGAGTCAAGTTTATTGTAGAATCCATTTCTTCTTAAAAGTTTACAATGGAGAAACCTGGCAACAATATTTTATTGTTTTCGAGGCTAATTGCAGGGAATAGTTATTATCTTATGAAATTAAATTTGACATCATTCTTTAAAAATCCACCAAATTATCACACTTTTCTTGCATTCTATAGATCTCCACACTTTAAATTACCAGGCTTATTTTATTCGTGAGTAGTTGACGTTACTAATAATCTTCCAACAAACTGAAGTTTTAGTATGAAGCGTATAGAACACGTTACAAATGTTCAAAATTAAAATATTGTGTCTACCTGAAACGGTCACCCGAGCTATTACATCTGATCCCCATTCTTTTCAAAACCCATTTAAAAAATCATTCAGAATCAAAATTTTAACTGACTTTTATTGAAGTCGATCCTGGAACATCCGATTCAGAAAATCCCGTAAAACATCGATGTCCCTAAATGTCGGACTTAAAAACGTATCCACATTTAAACATGGATTAATCGGGACATAAAGTTCAATGTTTTAAATATGGATCTATCGTTGCCATTCCTGGCGCCCATTCTCGCTCGGCGCCCGGCCATCCCCTTCCGCGCACACGTCCGCACCCTTCCCCTTCCGCCCTCCCGTGGCCCCTAGCCTGCCCTGCCCCGCCCGCGGCGGAGCGCCGCCCCGCACGCGGGCTCTCCGACTAGGCTGTTAGAGAAGGGGGACTGAGGGGCGCCTAGGCGTTTTAATGTAGTGTCCCTTCAAGCTCAATTCCCTCACAAGGTCAGCTTCGTTACGACTTCAATGTTTGGCATTGAAGCTCTCGATTGGATGACAATGTTCCCCACTCTCCTTCCAGTTCCTGACTTTGAAGGGACACTACATTTAAATCGTAGTATATCTTGGCCGTGGGGTAGAATTTGTGTTCTTTGGAATCATTGTTATGTGAGGTCCGAGACGGATTTAGGTACTGTGGGGCTCCAAGCTAAAAAAAGTTATTGTACAAAAACTGTTAGTTTAGAAAATTAACAAATAGTTTATAGAACTTAACTTAACATGTATGTGCTGTTTCAGAATATGTGATACAAACTTAGTCGAAGATGATTGACTTTTCGCGAATAAACATGTGGTTGGAAATGTTTTATAATGAAGTTACACATGTGACATTTATCCCTTATTGGTAGAAAATTACGCATGTGCCGGTATTTGGCACATAAACGAAATATCTTCGACTGGTTCAGAAAGTGTCCCGTCGAACCTAGTGCATGAGAGTTGCCCGACAATCAGGATTCAATATCATATGTATAACTTCGTTACGTGAAATTTCCCGTGTCCATTCGAAAAACTTATCTTTGACTCCAGAACATTCTCTAGAAGTCTGTAACATTTACTCTGATACACCTATATTTTTTATTTAAATATATTATTATTAATTTTTATTTAATATAACAAATTATTTTACAGAATTAAACATATTTATTGTCTTGTTCGAAGATTTATGATTTTTTTCCGAGGTGTGAGGCCCCTAAGCAATTACTTATTTTGCTTGTAGGCAAATCTGGCCTTGAGTGAGCGCACTTGAAATAAGTATCGGGAGATGGCTGACGATTTGCGTGCAAGATGCATCGGCTGGAGGGCCGCCACGAAGCCTCTCAAGTTAGGACGAGTGGCATTTACGAGATGGAAATCCCATTATTTCTGGCTCTGGTAATAACTGTCATTTTTAGCTCTTTTTCAAAAAGTGTGTACGAGAAGTACTGCTCGCCGTTATTAAAGAACGCACAGGTTGAATTTTATATGAAATTACAAAATCGATAGAACACCAAACTTAAAGACGTTTTTGTGATGTAAAATGATCATTCATAAACAGCATGATACGTACAAACAAATAATTACGTAAAAACAAAAAATTAGAACCTAGTTTTGGTTGAAATGTAATGACAATCGTCTTCGAATGAAGTATGCGATCAAATCCGTTTCGTCCCCATGTCTCGATAGGGTTCTAATCATTCCTGTGTAATTTAAAAATAATTTTGAAAAAAAAAATTATAAACATTCTTCACAAATATTCATTTTGAACGTCTAACTACAAATAAGTAATTTCATATACTATTTCGCTTCAAGAAATTTGAAGTAACGTAGTAATTCTCACGGCATTCATACTGTAGTAATTTGTACTGTTTACGCAGATGTCTCAGAATAAATGTTACAAACTTCTCGAGCATGTACAGGGATCGAAAATACTAACGTTTTGCCACTGAACATATATAAATGCTCGAAACCCTTTATATAAAATGTCTTATTATATTTTACATTACATACATAAATGTATGTTACTCGGTTATATGCAATTTCCCACTATATATTTATTAGCAAAAAGTAATAATTTTCGATCTCTCTGCATGCTGTAGAAGTGTGTTACATTTATTCTGGTACATCCTGTATAACACCAAAGTATATCTAATACCGTCAACTAATAGTCAAATGTTTAATTTCAATATTTGAAAGGTAATGTGCGGCAACAACGCGACCCCAGAGACCACTAAATTCCATTGAACCGGGAGGTACATCGCAATATACCTCTGCCATTGATCATGCATTATTTAGGACGGTGAATTGCGAAGTAATTCTATATTTAAATATAAAACATTTTATGAGCAATACCACCACAAAAGAGATAAATGGTGAACACGAAAACCAATTAACCGTTGAAAACTTCGAATGCCATTGATAAATTGTAATTAGAAAAAATTTCAAGACATGTGGGTTTTCTGTTAATATGCAATAAATAATTATTGTTCGAGATTTATGTATTACGTTTAATAAGTTTCTCTACTATATTAAACAGGGAAATCTGTATTATGGTAATTTTTTAAATGGATGTTCATTACCACTCGTAATTTATCGAGTGCAAGTATTGTTTCCTCGCCATTCAACACTGCACTTTCTACTCATGCAGCTAATACTTTGCTAGAGTAGAGAGCGCTGCTGAAGCGGAAAGAAGCGCGGGGATGGAGCTCCCGGACTCTCCTCAGCCATGCTCCTCTCCTGAGCGATGCCAGAGCCCTCGGTGGGGCGTGCCGGGGCGGGGGCGGGGCGAAGGCCAGGGAGGCGCCGGCGGACGGGCGGGCGACGGGGGAGGGCGGCCAAGCGAACAGGGCGCGGAGGGGGAGGGCAGGCCAGAGGGCCACCGTCTGCGCGTCCGCGATGTGCCAGCGACCCAGGTGGGCGGTGGCGGCGGCGATCCTCGCATGCAGCGGGCAGTGCCATGCGGTAGCAGCCTCCAGCGCAGAAGAACCAGAACCCTGGACAGCAACGCCGAGAGACAGATAGAGAAAGACAGAGGCACGGGTGCAGGCAGACGGTGCAAACGTGCCAGCATTCGCACGCTCGAGAGAGAGAGAGAGAGAAAAAAAACAGAATAAAAGTAAAGAAGGTCTCAGCCCGCCGAGACGCTAGATGCCGGTGCAGAATTTTCGAATAGTGACAGACTCTGGGCGCGGGTGCGGGTGCTGGGCTCAACTTACGCTGCAGGGGGCGGGGGCTCGGGCTCGGGCGCGAGGCGAGCGACCGGGCCCTACCAGCGACTACAGTGCGGGCGCGGGCCGCCCGGCGGGTGGCGCGACCTGCGGAGCTGCGCGATCTACGGTGAATCTACGACAGGGCGAGGCGAGGCAGGCGAGGTGAGCGGCGGCGACGCGGGCCGGGGCCGGGGCCTAGCCGGGACCAGCGCCGGGCCTCCCGGGGCGGCGAGTACCGTTCACGGCCAGCTGGACGGAGTGCTCGGCGGCGGCCGCCGCGTTGCGCGCGCGGCACGTGTAGCGGCCGTTGTGCTGCGTGCTGAGCTGCTCGATGAGCAACGTCGAGCTGAACTCGCCCAGGTTCTTCACGGTGACGGACGGCAGCTCCAGCGCCTCCACCTGCGCGTCGTCCTTGAGCCACGTGATGGTGATGGGCGCGTCTCCGCGCGTCACCAGGCATTGAAGGCCCACGCGCTCCCCCAAGTGAACGCTGCTCTCAATGGAAAACGGATAAATGGTCGGAGGCTCTGCAACGGACGAACGCAACGGCCCCGCCGTTCAGCCCCCGCTGGTGTCTCTCCCTGTGGCGACTGCTGCTTGTAGCGCCGACGCCACCGCTCACGCCGCCGCCGTCACCCCCGCCTCTGCCTGCGCAGTTGCTGCCGCTGCCGTCGCCGCCGCACCCTCCCACCCCTTCACTGGTAGCGCCATCCGAAAAGGACTGCGCTTTCCACACGCACTCTCCCGGATTTTAACGGATTAAGTCCGCGAGAACCTACGAGGCCGAAACATTCAGTCATTCTTTCGTTTTAATTTTGCATATGTGGCATCCATTTTATTCGGGGTTACCCGTGTTACAGCTCGTCGGTTCGAGTGTCCCCCTACCTGGCCAACTGACAGCACTGTATTGAAGAGCACATGAACCCTCACATTAATTAACATTTATATTGGCTTATATCCAGCAAGATTAACACAGATTTGTTTCGGGTTGCAGCTTGTCGATTTTTAAAGCAAAGTTACAACAGTGCAATAACGCTTAATGAATATGAATGACCTACATTCTTTGCATTCGCAAAAAGATTCTAGTGACACAGAAACTGAATTTTCTTGTACTGTATCTGATTCGTGCAAATATATCCATCAGAATAAAACGAGAACTATGATACACTGAAGTTATGAGGGATTATTAGTATTGTGAAAAGTAAGAAGAGAAATAATTTGTCACATTTTTTTCAGCCGAGACCGTTTTTGTGTGAACTGTGGTGATAAACACACAAAATTGTGAGAGCTATACATCACCACTAAATCTCGGAGTAAGTGTTTCGAATGTTCCCAGTCCGGGCCAACAGCAGAGCCGACTATCTATGGCCACTGTAATCCGGGTGGAGTCAGAGGTGACAGACGTTAACAGACCGCAAGTGACGCCGTCCAGATGCCGTAGTCGACAGAAGCCATTAAGACAGCCTCGAGCTAACTCGTTCTGCAGAACGAAAGAAGATACATCATCCTGTCGGCCAGTGATTAAGCGATCTTTACGCCCGTTCCAGCTACGCCTTGTCCGCGGATAAGATGCCAAGACGCGAATTTGCTGTTCCCTTAAGTAATGGGCGTCTGCCACGCCACGGCGGGCGGGGCGTCGTGGGCACGCCCTGGGCTTAAGCAGCGGCGGACTCGAAGGAGGCCGCAGATCGGTGGCCTTTGAGAGACAGCGGAGGCAGTGAGGGCGGTGACGGTGGCGATGGCGGCGGGGCGGGGGCGGCGGCAGCGGCGGTGGAGGTGGGGGTGGCGACACCGGACTGCTCTGGCGCTGTCTGCAAGGGAGAATTAGTGGAGGCCAGCGCGCGGCCGGGAATTCGCAGTCACGAGGGTGACCACATGGCCTTACCATTTGGTGAGTGCGACGCCGGGTGGCGCTGACACGCCCACTCTCGGGACTTCTCTCAACAGCCAGCATTCCTTACGAAATATTCGCCTCTGTGTCCAGCTCCGCATCTCCGACCTCCGGGATCAAGTAGATCCAAGAAATGTTGAACACTGCTATTCAGAGCTGCCCTTTCCATGTGTCCGAAACAATTTTACAGTCATCACAGAGAAGTTTACGATAATGTCAGCATTGTGAGGACAAAACAGAACTCACATTTTTTTATTATTTTAAGTTTCTTTCTTATTTAGTGATTGTACTATAAGTTATCATTATTGTATTTACAGCCAGAACCGTAAAACTACAGATATGGAAATTGATAAACATGTACATGATAATTTCTGTAATTCATCTCGATGGATATGACATGCCCTGTTGAAAATTACAAGGGAAACCTAAAGGAAGGAAGAGAGTTTTACATTAATCTAAAATGATGCATTTATAAACGTCCAATACATGACATTTTACAATATTGAATGCGAATATCTAAATCACCAGAGGAACCGAAAGATTATAATTACATTTGACTGTCTCTCCCAATTTAACGATACCAATAATTTACACAAAGATGAGTATTCTTTAGACCACAAAAACCGTTACAAGCAGAAAATAACCGAAATAAACGCGGGTGCGAGCGGGTATGTTTAACTCCACCCCACACGATGAGCGCATTTTAAAGATCTCGCCTTATCGCGCGCCATCGCCAATACTCACGAGCACGTACAGATCGCTACATTTTCAATTACCTATACAGGGCACCCTCTTCTCGACGAGCGCTAACGGCACGAGTCGACAAGATACTCTGGAGGAGAACATTTCCCTGGCACGTGTTCGGAATCGGGCAGCAGTAGGCGCGCGAGGGCGGGGGTGGGGGGCGGCGTGTTCTGGAACGTGCGCGGAGCCGGGTGAACGGTGGCCGTCACAGATCAGACTCTGGATCGCGCGGTGTGAATCGACCGTAACGTGGAAACGAGAGAGCGAGCGTCCCCGCGTCCCTACTCCGCCACCCCCGTTCGTACCCCCTCTCCCTCCCCCTCCCACGAAGACGCGAATTGCGGGACGCGCGACGAAATGCGAAGAGGAGTGGCGACGGAGAGTGGCGGGGTGGGCGAGGGGAAAGTTGGGGGGGTGGGGTGCGAACGACGGAACGAGTCGAACGCCATCACCACCACCTCCGCCACCTCCTGCTTCTGAATCGACCCCAAAGCGACGTTGCAGGTTATTCCTTCTAAAAAGACGTTTGCAGCAGTACGGCCCCTCTTTCGGAGAAATGCTGAGTGAGCTTTGCCAATGGTGCGAGGCGAGCTGGGCTGCAGCTCCACAGCTGATCTGCCTCATTCGCGCCGAAACTCATTCCGCTTTTGAGGGGAGCGTTTCTGTGAAAGGAAACGGGAGCTTAATGCGTTTGTTCGCTACATCTCGGGGTCGTGGAAGAGCTATTTCACTTTCATACCTGCAACTGAAACGGCACTCTCCCAGCTTTGCCGTTCGTCTAACCGACAGTTCGAGGCAGTTTAAGAATTGACAGCGTTGCCACACGTAATACGAGCACCTTGCTTATTGCAGGTTTTGCAATTCCAGCTTTTCCTTTCTGAGCACTCAAAGGATTTTTCGAAGAAATATGTACAAATTATTAGAAGCATTTCCGTGGAGGTATTACGAGTCTCTCTGACGGCAGACAGAAGTTAATAAACTTTACAAACTTGAGAAGTATTTATATTCGATTTAAATTTCCTTTCCAACAACGAAAAGGGATTAAATACAATGAAAGTGAAAAAAAACGGTAATTCGAACAAACGGTAGCATGTGTCAACTGAAAAAAAATTGAATGGATTTTACAAGAACACAATTATTAGAAGATAAAGGAGAGTATAATTAAAAGATAAATGCAATCTATAACATTCTAACTATAAGATAACACTTCCCTATCTAAATTCACAACTAGCAGATGTTATTACTTAAAAGCCGTTTATTGAGCTAAAGATATTGATGACTGCTGCATAAATAAATTGTTTCTGCACACGTGAGAAGGGATCGCGGTACTTGAATGGCAGAGGTTCGCCTTATACCTGAGTGCACTTTGAACGTGTTCGTCAATCCAATTGTACATATGAAGCACTCACAGTTCCTGCATCGCGAACGTGTCTAATTAATCTTCCTTCTAATTCGCACGACTCTGAAACACGCGACAGTGTTCTCATGCGATGACAGAAGCGCTACCAGAGCGCCTTGTCAAATCTGAACCTGGTTTGCTCATAGAAGAGAACAGGAGGGTGACGGTGACTTAGCAAAGACGTAGAATGCGGAGAGGAGACAGAGACGAAAATTTACACCGGCACTTTCCTGTAAATCATGCTTACACTTTCGCTCGGCGAATCGTCTTAGGTCCCCAGGCGACTGTTGTGCAGATAAAGCGAGTCATCACTACTTGGTCCCAGCGATGCATCATTTTGGCCTTGATTAAGCATTGCGATAAACCTTGGAATAGTACCGCATTTCACCTCGGTGATGTATCATTTTGGTCTTGAAGCATCGCTGTGGCCTTGGTGATGTATCGCTCTCGCAACTAGCGCAGGTATTGCACTCTGGCCTTTGGTAGGCATATTTCAATGACCTCAACGAGGTAACGCTTCCCTGTGCGCTGGAAGCTAGCGCTCGAGCTCGCGCCCGAGAACTCACCCATTACGCTGACTTCGACCGTGCCACGGTCAGAATGACCTTGGCGGTTGCGAGCTTGGCAGGTGTAGGAACCCTGGTCTGAGCGCTTCTGCACGTTGTCCACTGTGAGCGTCCCGTCTACGCTCACACTCTGGCGATGGTTGCTGGGAAGCGCGCGGCCATCTGCGGATTGTCAATTTTCTAGCTGGACTCCTACCCTTTCCTACTTCACTGAACTCATGACATATTATCACATGTAAAATAACATGAGGAATATATTTTAACTGTTATTTCTAAAGAGATTTTTAATTTGTATTACATATGCAAATCATAAAACCACACGTACTATAATTGACAGAATGTGAGTGAGTGTGAGGGAGAGAGTGACGGAGAGAGTGACGAAGAGAGAGAGAGAGAGAGAGAATGAGAGAGGGAGAGAGAGAAAAGATAATTTGGTACGGGAAACATATATACACAAATATGTGTGTATACAAATGAAATATCACCTCATTTTCTCTCATTCCTGGTAGCTGAGTGCCAAAGATACCTAATAATTATAAGACTAGCTTTCACACTGCACTCAAAACGTACAACCTGTAATTACGACAAATAATAAAACATGTCCTAATATGTAATGCGGTATAACAGCGATACAATTACTAGACTGAATGTCGATATAGCCTAACAATTCTGTATTGGTGCGAGAGGAGCTGGTATGCAGATATAACATGAATGTTTGAAAAATTCTCAGGGAAATGTTAACTAATACTGACGAATCTGCAATATTATGGCACTGAATATTGTCTAATGAGTTAAAGAAAAGCGCCTTCGGGAATGTCTGCGACGCGATTTAAAATTGTATTTAATTGTTGATGTGTCTGTAAAAATATAAATAAGTATATAAGATATTTTGTGAACGTTTTCATTTTTCAAATAAGTATCATCGGAATATGTTTTCGTCACAGCAGTTTTAGTCTAAAGGACATTGTAGTTTGACACGATGAAAATCGATACTTACACAAAATAGTAATTTTGTGTTTGATTTTACGACTTTAGAGGATTTCTAAATTAACTTGAGAATATAAATCAAACTCGTCAAAATGGAGGATAATTTTGAATAACTTTTGTTAAGGATTTCAGAATTACAGAGGTCAAAACTGTAGTAAATTTCTTGAAACAAAACTTTAACGGAAATATTTTTTTTAATGTAAGGCAAAATTACACCACAATATGTGGGGCGGCAATTCAAGAACATACAACTGTAAAATATCAGCGTATTTCCGGCTGAAGACATTCCATTAGTTACTGAATATTTGTCCACAATTTCAATTTAAAATTGGGAGACACTGAACTGTAGCAGAACAATTAATCAAAAGCAACTCTCCCTGATCATATATGGAATATTTTTTGTGGACAGAATATACGCGTACATACATTCGTAAAATGCAGGGTCAGGTAATTGGAAGTGAAAAATAAATTGAAGTGAATAAACGACAGTATTATTGCAAAAATACTGACTTCACAAACCAAGACTCCTTAGAAAATGTATCAAATTCATCTCTCGTTAGTACGAAGTAGATATTATCAAATAACAGCTATAAAAATTAATATTTGATAGAATATTAAATTTAATGAGCGATTAGATAGATCATCAATTTTGTGAAAAGAAAAAATAAATTACAGGGAATTTAAAATGTTACTCTAATTGTTCAAGGCATTAGTCCACCCCGGATCAGGAGCATATATCACGGATTCTTGATTCATATTTATTTATTTATGAGTCTGTAGTATTTGTCAAAACTGACTTACTTAACGGTGGGAACATATTTTCATGTAATACTGATATTTATAGTTACAATACTCGACGTAGAAATGATGTTCATCAAGTGTCAGTATCAACAGCTCACTACAAGAAATCCACATACAATACATATACGCTACTTTACAATGCATTGCCTGATGAAATTAAACAATTAAAATTGGTACACAAATTTAAATTAAAAGTAAAATCTTTTCTGCTGCAAAACTGTTTCTATACAATTAGAGACTATACTGATCGCCAAAAAGAAACAATGTTTACTTTAACAAAAACAAGACATAGTATAATGAATTAGTTTACATTTACATTGTATAATTAAAAAAACTCAATATGCCTGTAACAAATAATGTACTTCCGGGTCAATGACCCCCATCTCGATCAGGTTTTTGTCCAGTTTCCCTGATCCTTGAGCAAATGCTGAGATGGCCCCTTGATTTGCTTCTGGACGTAAATGTAACTTCACTATGCGCACGTTTTGTTGAACTTTCCTTTGCTTGTAGTGGTAGTAGAGCTTAGGGTGAGTTTCTATTTTGTTAACAATACAGAAAAATCAAGTCTGTTCGTTTCTTTACCGTTAAAAATAAGTTTTCTATAATTTGGCAACGAAAATATCTAGTTTTTGAAATGTTAATCTCTCGCTTTTTTAAAATTGTTATTATTATTATTATTATTATTATTATTATTATTATTATTATTATTAATCTTTCAACTATTAATAGTTAAATTATTGGGAAGGGATTCTGAAACTCAAGAAAGCGTGCGCAGATGATTTTCTCCCCCATACGTCACATACAGTTTTTGACTAAATAAATAAAAAAATGATAAATACCCTACTTTTCAATCCAACTACTGGACTACTAGCACCACATACCTTCTCGCATGTATTTCTATATTTTGCAATATTCCACAACTCAAGAGTTTAACAAGAATAAGACCGCCATTTTAAGCATTATTCGCCCTGTCTTTGAAAATATTTAAAGAAAAAATTTGGAGCGCTTTTTGAGAAAAACGTTATAAATTCCTTTTACTTCAAGTAAAAATTACACGAAAACTACTCGTCTTTTATTTCAAAATAGAACGTTATTATATTTTAATATCTAATTAAATATCTAATTCTGAGAACATACTTCATTAAGGAAAAAATCTATCATCAGTATTGTAGTTTTGCAATGTTAATTTCTTGCAATTTTATTTTTTAGCGTCCTTTGTTTTAGATTAGGAAAACATTTGAAGACAAAATGGAGAAGTCTTTTAGAAAATAATAGTTGTAAAACTCACTACATGTCTGGCAAAATTACGAAAAAACTACTATTAATTTTGAAAAGCTGTACTTGGTTTTATTTAAAGACGAATGTTTGGAAAGCAGATTTTATTAAGGAACATTTATTTTCAACATTGCAGCTATAGGAAGACGCCGAAAACCTTTGAAATGTTCGAAAATTTACTGAGTTCAGCGCAAATGAGACCTGTGGCATAATTTAAGCGTCATTTACACTTTAAAGGAAAAATTATAATAAAATATTTGGAGAATCTTTTAAAAAGTTTGAAAATGATGTTAAGGGTACATGCGAAGTACCCCCAAAAGTGAATATATTCGTTTCAAATTCGTAGAGCCTCGAGTTCGGCCATATCTATGGAGAATCGTCTGAAGGGTTTTGGATAGAATCGTCTAACGGTTTATTGTTAGCATGCACCACAGACGGACAGATAGACGTTTTGCCGTAAGTCACCTTTTCGATATCAAGGACGTGGATTCTGACTACATAATGTGATACAGGACGTAATTAACTACATACTTTGGAAGACGATTTATTCACTTTCTGCATAATAGGACCCCCACAAAACATTTTTTTATGAAATATCGTTACTTTCGCACGATTATAATGCTTTCTCGTTTCTACTTATTAGGTGAGAAAGTAAAAGGGCCATGGCCAGTGACGCATCAAGAACTCTAATGTTTCGATGCCATAAGGAACCATTTAAATCGCGGCAACTGAAAAATAAATGTATTATAATACAAATATTCTAGAAAAATAAAAATTATGTTGAAGATTTTTCAGCAATTTTCACCTACTTTTTCGTTTAAAGCGTAAAGCCCTTCATGAAAATTCATTACTCGCAGAAAAAAGTGCAAATGTACACGACTCTTGCCAGCGCAGAAGCGTTCTCAGAAAGGTGTTAAAACGTCGCTTGCAGTCGCAACTCGTTTTCGTTTGCTTGTATCAACTGACTACATCCCAGGATCCAGGAGTCAGAATCACTTAGCGTTAGCGACCGCTAATTTGGCTTGCAAACCCCTTGTTTGACTTGCGATCCCTGATTTGGGACGATTCGACTCCTGAACGTACTGTTCCAATTGCGCGTTTGTTGGAATTCACTGCGTGCTTTAGAAGGGTTTGAGATTCTCACAGTCAAAATTCTATTACCTAATAGCGTATTGTGATTCTTCTCGTGATTAAACTTAAATTGTTATGAAAGCTAGGAAATATGTTGATGAAAACGGAACTATTTATTTTAAAGTATTATGTGACAATATGGTACAGTATAAAGTCATGTATCACGTAAGATCATTGGAAAACGAAGTAAATATTATACAGCAACAACAGTCAGATTCAGCAGAAAAACATCCGTCCAGGTACTTCCAAAAGATTCAGATACTGCATCATAACTTTCAATTTCAAATGTAACTGAATTTATCGAGGCTGCTTCACAGAGCGATATAATTCAAACAGTTATTCTTTCTTATACACAACATTGGTTATTTGGCAGTGAACTTAACATTATCCATACTCCAAATGTTTATATTGCGGGCTGTTATTGCAGAGAAAGAGAATCAAATAAAGAATCATAAATGAGGAGTTTATTGTATTTACGTTACGAAGATCATACATTATATATCATTGACCGAATTAAATATGTATTCACTTAAAAATGTTTTGGAAGTATTGAAGTTATTGTTCATCTTTCTTCGCTCAAAATTATTTTACTTAGCATCTACAGGCCTCCAAAAAAGCGATATATAGATTATATCACGTTCTTAGAAAAAATAGAGATAAATTTAAACAATTCCAGCAATCGCGCTTTTAAAATCAGTTTTGTTTTGGTTTGTTTGTGCGGAAATGTTAACATTGATTTTCTGTCGTAATCTTGAAAGAAAGAGCAGTTTTTTCATTTCATTAATTCCTTCACTTAAGATTTTATAATAAATGTACTTTCATGGACCACTCTTATTTAAAAAACAATCAATCTAATCACAATTTAAAAACCACTAGTAGATAAGAACTTGCATTAAAAAAACTTAAGATACTGTCTCCACGATTCACAAATTCTTAAAATTACAAGAAATGCGAACATAAAATAATACACGTATGTGTAGATTATTTACTACAAATAAAATTCAATTATTCATGGACTAAGCTACTTGGTATTGGAATCAAGGAACGCGGTTCATAATACTGTTGGTACAAACGCTAAATATAGTACTTTTCCTCGAGGCTTTAATTTCATTTTAATAAGTGCTTTCCTCTTAAAACAAGAAAATTAAACATTTTAGGGAAAGCATAACTTTGATAGCACCACAGATTAGAAAATCACGTAAAATGAATCGAATTCTTTGTTTAATCTCTAAGCATCACAACATATCTTATGATTTGGGCTGTCCGGGTGACGCCGCGTCGAAGGCTGAGGTGCCGACGTTTCGACGTCGTAGTCCTCTGCAGGGCTGTACTGCCTGAAGAGAACCGCGACATGTCGGTCGAAACGTCGGCACCTCAGCCTTCGACGCAGCGTCACCCGGACAGCCCAGATCATGACTCTGGCCGCAGAAGCCTACGATATCATTTAACGAATCTTATGATATCTACATCTTCTCCCACAAATGCAAATCATTGTTAATGAAATTTCTAAAAGCAATCTAAAATCAGAACGCATCACGAGGAATTTTTTATCTCAAATAACAAAACAAAAGCAATGCAGAATATAGTAAAAATAGTCTCAATTTAAATATTTTATTCTGCATAAATATTTTTATATACTTAAATTTAAATACTACACTGAGCACCAAGAAAAAAATAATAGCTGTTACAAGTATATCTAATGCATTAGTTATCCGTCATACCATACAATTCTAAAATACTCAATATACCTGTAACAAATATTGTGCCTCAACTTCTGAAACATTGGCCCTAACTCGAACAGATTTTCCGTCCTTTTTCTGTGATCCTACGAGCGAATGCTGTGATGGCCCCTTGTTTGTTTCTGGATATACATATAGCTTCAACATTGGTGCACGTGTTCTAGAGTTAAGTAGGGAATACAGGTGTTCTAATAATCTTTCACCATATTTTTGCGGAAGTAAGTCGATTCCTTCACGTAGGGTACGATAAGGGATAACTGACAAAATCGATGGCATATATGCCTTTGAAAATAATATACATTACACGGAAGCAAATAGTTTTTCATCAATTCTTACGCAAAACGCTCGTGTCGTCCTGTATTCGTAATTCAACTTGTATATGATTTAGGGGAGGGATACCAGAGCTGAAGGATGATGAAGCCCCACTTCTGTCCATAGTACTTCATACAGTGTTTTTATCATTTTTTAACGTTTAATAAATAAGTAAGGAAATAAATAAACATTCCCACAATAATATAGCGATGGGCATAATATAATCAAATAAAGAGCGAATGCGCATATCATAAAGCGGTGCATTTTGAAGCTGTTCTAATGCAAACTCGAAAAATAAATTCGCCAGCAAGTTCACCATAGAGAAAGAAGCTCGGTAACTGCACAACGAACTGATTATCGAGAAAACCGCAAACTGTTGGCTAAAGCTATTGAAACAGGAGGAAATCACTCGAATATTTCAGGGGTATGAGTAATTGGAATAATTAGAATACCACGTATTCCTAAATCCCAACTGACGCAACAAGTTATGAAATCACTGCAAAATTCAATTTGGGAAGCTACCGTTCATTTTTGCGGTCCAACTCCTTTGAGCAAGTGGTTTTAATTTTCGATTTTCGATTGAAATTTACGGTCTAACTGAATGGAGAAGTAGTTCGCGATGCGGAATGTACAGGATTTTCTTGCCACTCTAATTGCAGCAGATTTAATTCTGTTACTTTGCGCTTTCCGACAATGAACTGGAATACAAAATGACTTTTCCAAGCCTGCGCCGCTGGCCATTGATTTCAATAAATGTGTCTCTGAAACAAATACGTTTATATTCTGTTTATTACTCGAATTTAAAATCTACATATTGTACATATGGATTTTTTCAATAAAACGTTCCTTACAAAAATAAGAAATAAAAATAAAAATAACAATATAAGAAATATAATATTCACAAATGTTATCATTAAAAAATCCCGTAAGTCATCAGCACATTGCACATCTGTATTTGAGTTTCCGGCAAAAAATTTAAACTTAAAGGAATTTACGATTGAGTTTTTGGCTTTGTGCAACTTATACCACACCATCTTAACAAAACGATGTAATAGTGTTTCTGTTGAGTAGGTAATTACCCTCCAAGAGTCCACCAATCGTATTTAAGACGATTATTTTAGAATTTTGTGGTTTATAATGAGAAGAAATCAGCAGATGTACTACATCCAGTCTGCAAAACATTTTACCAGTACATACAGGACACGTTACCATCGAGGGTAACTTGAAAACGGTGTATCCTATACCCTCAAAACCACAATCCACAAAAATCTATTTGAGCGTTCTTACAATTTTTAAAGGTTAGCTCAACTGTGTACCTCCACTCTGTATGGAGGGATGGTCAGAAACGCGTTGAATCTGAAAATTTAGTAAAAATTAAAATGAATATTGGATATTATGTTCTATTAGTTTCACGGGATTAAGTCTCGTTTGCTAATAGTCGCTTATAAACTTTACAACGATTGTTACTTCGTAATGCAGAATTCATGGCTTTGTCTTATGCATCTGATTTATTTCGTTAAGCATTCCATAATAATTAATAATAAATGAGGTAAAACGAAATAAATAAATAATAAATAAATAAATAAATAAATAGCAACTAGAGTCAACCTCAACCGCCTTCATTCAACATCAACCAGAACCGTTCTTCTGTGTCTAACTGACGAGAGCATATAGTTCACGTATACATGAAAGAGAATAGAGCCTAAGATCGAACCCTGCAAGATGCCATGCTCATTTGACAAAGAATAGGAAAGATCAGTAAATAATGTTATTTCGTTCCAGAACAGTATTTCTATTCTTTGCGATCGAGGTTTACAATACGAAGATATCCAAAATAGGGCCGGTTTCACGCATTCCATATAGTGGTATTTTGGAAGCAAAATGTTATGGTGAATGACTTCAGAAGATTTTGAAAGTTCTAAAAATAGCCCAAAATGAGGTTCATTTTATCCATTGATGAAGCAATATCTTTAGACAATGATGTTCGATGAATTAGTTAACACTTTTTGTAGTGAATAATTTTAAAAAGAAACATTATTGTTACAAGAATAATGAATTTCAGCTTCTGGTTCAATGATCCCCTTCTCGATCAGGTTTTTTGTCCAGTTTCACTGACCCATTGAGTAAATGTTGATACAGCCTCTTGTTTTGCTTCAGAACATAAGCATTACTATGTGCACGTTTTGTTGAGCTCTCTTTCTGCTAGTTATGGTTGGAGTAGTGCTCGGGGCAACGGGTTTCTATCTCGTTACAGATACAAAAGTCAAATCTGTATTTCGTCTACAGTTGCAAATAAGTTTTATATACCCAAGAGCAAACATTTCCAGTTTTCAAATGTTGCTAACCTCGCTTTGTTGGCGCTTTTATTCATCAATCATCTACTTAGAGTAAAAAGGTGGGGAAGAGATTCTCGAGCTTCAGAAAACGTGTGCATATTGTACTCCTACCGTACGTCATATAGAGTATATTTACAATTTTTCACGAAAATAAATGAAATTTTAAAAAAGTAATTTATTTAAAATTTGATTTCCAATATGATGTAATTTTTACTTTTAAAAATGATTTAAAAGTAAAATGTTTAGGACTTTTCGAATGTGTCTGACTAGTATAATGACAACGTTTAAAATTTTTTTGGTTTCTTTCGCCATGCATTGAAAGAAAAATATGGACGTTTTTAAGTCATTCTGTGAACAGGAGGGGCGTTCTTTTATAGACAACCTACTCCATCTGAAAATATTCGAAAACACAAGCTACAGGCATTTGATCGTGTAAAACGTTTAATTTTTTGTCGTCAGTTAACTCCTTAAAAAAAGCAACAAGGTCTTAAAAAGTAGTGACATTTTCCGTTTATTTTCATGGATGTATGTTTTTCATTTACATTTTCATTTTTATTACATTTTTTTGGAAAAACTTACATATTTATATTGTTATGTTGACATATAATATAGAGAAACAACACAAAAATTTTCCATTTATTTCCAAGAACTAATTGTGAAAACAAAGATAAACATGTATTATCTCAAACGTGAAAAACAGAGCATTCCCTCTTTATCCTGTGTGCCTTTCTCAAGGAGGACAAATATGGACAGCAATGGAATCACAGCTTATCAGACACCAAAGATGTAAAACAAATATCGGATCTGTAGTAGTCCACTGTTCCAAACATACCACAACTTGCACGAACCCACATTCAATTCCGTTACATATGTTGAACTGTGCGCACTCTATAACCAATAAGTTCATACACGATGAATATCTCTCCGGGTGCAGGAAGAATTTCACACTTTTGAATTTTCAAATAAGGTAACCGACGTGTTAGACGGGAAGAGATCCAGGAAATCAGTTTTAGTCATTCGTTTATTAAGGTACGTATGTGCTTTAATATTTGATAAGTTAGATATCCCATTAAGTAGAATGGTTATTGCCTCGGTTTGAAATGTTGAAAAGCTGGAGTATCTGGAAGGGAAGTTAACCGTGTGATGTATACTCTCCAATAGTGTCACCTGTGTCGCGTCCGCGGCGTCGTGTCGCACAGGCAACAGATCGGGACCCGTCTGAGCGTTGGCACGCGTCGCCGCTAGGCGCGGGTCGAGCGTCGCTCTCGGCGGCGGAGGCGGCGGCAAGCGTAGAGCGCTGCTGGCGGCGGCGAGCAGCGGTGTGGAGCTGAACAGCGGTTCAGCGACAGAGGTCCCGCCCCATCTCCAATCGAGCGACAGGTTGAGAGGAGCAGTTGCGGCCCCCTACTTTTGCGTCCGCTATATCGACACCATCGGGACAACACCCAGCGCTTCAGAAAGGACGGGACAGGGAGTAGGAAAACTCATTGCGTCTAGCCAGCAGACTCACTTGCTAACTTCAATTTTCTGAGAGATCTATTACACAGGGTGTCACGTAACTTTAGCATCTCCTGTAACTTTTGAACGGTTAAAGTTATTGCAGTGCAGTTTTCGCCAAAGTGCATGAAGAAATGGGGCTAATTAACACGTATATATATATATATATATATATATATATATATATATATATATATATATATTATCATTTATATTTTACGAGATATTTGAGGTAACTTTGTTTCTTCAAATGGAACTATACATTTTTTTCAGTCTAACATGATGTGCGTAAAAAATTCAATGATTTACACATTGTCATATGTTAGATAAGCAAGTTCTGGGTAATTTTTATTTTTTTGCGACTCGTGTTCAAGGGATATTTTTAATGGAACAGCCTGCCACACAAGGTCACGCAGCGCTCCACCAGCAAACGCGCGCTTGGGGAAGGAAAGGGATCTTAGTATTTGAAGAATCGAAACTTATTGTAAATATTCATAAAATTGTTACAGGTTTTTTCCTGAATTCTGCTTTCCATCCTTCCGTATGTTAAGATTTTTTGTGTTACTTAAGGTTTGAAGGACTGAAAATACAGATTTGTCTCAAGTAGGCTGTATTGAAATAAGATTTTGTTACTTCAACTTCATTTAAAGGGGTGTCATGTCACAGGTTATTAATGGGATCTTGGAAACTAAAAACTATAAGAATAAATTATTAAGATTGTACAAAGAAAATTGCATTTTCAGCAAATAGTTTTATTGTCAATGAGAACATGCAATATTCTTTGTACACTCTAATTATTTATTCTTATTGCGTAATGTTTTAAGATCTCATTAATATCGTGTGATATGAAACCCTATTAAATGGAGTTGAAGTAATAAACAATTTTATTACAATATATACATATGACAAATCCTTATTTTCAATCCTTCAATTCCTTCAATCAAAGAATATGTGGAATGTATCATCAAAAAAACCAAAAGCAGCTTCATTTCCCAGAGTTTGCATTCAAAATTTTCGTTGAACACGAGTCTCAAAAAATCAGAATTATTTAAAAAAAGGCTTATCTAACATATGACAACATGTATATCATTGAATTTGTCTCTTTACCCTCGTCATGATAGACTGAAAAAATATGTATAGTTCCATTTGAAAAAACAAAGTTACCTCAAATATCTCGTAAAACACAAGTGAATAAATATAAATGAATACACGTGTCAATTAGCCCCATGCCCTCATGCACTTTGGTGAAAACTGCGGTGCAAAAACTTCAACCGTTCAAAAGTTACATGTGCAAACGTTACGTGACTCATCCTGTAGACCAATTTTTTTGTAATACGGTTGAAAATAGCACACAATTAACCCATATTCATGGAAATTAAAACTTTCAGTTTCAATAAAGGGAGTGCTACTTTTACCGTCACGTTTGGAGAGCAGTTGGGACCACAGTGGAACGAACGACCATCTGGAGAGGATTGGCAACCGCAAGGACGGAAGATTTGACGTCGGCTCAACAGGACGAAACCGGGGTCTGGACGACGGCCAACGGGACAAGGTCGGAATTTTCTTCGGCTGTCTGGACGATACTGGGAGGGGACTCGAATGAGCCGGCAAACAGCCCGGGAGGAGGCGATGGAAGGCTACTGAGGTTTTCACCTTCAGATTGGATTGCGGCCACACGGCCCATTCATAAGTTGACGGTTGTATAGTGATGTATGAAAATACTTGTGACGGATAATTGAATGAATATGTATTACTGTTACTAAAGACTTAACCCTAGCTCCTGTATATTTTCTGCTCCTGCCTAACAGTAAAATTTAACTATCAGCAATGATTGCCCATTTTATTCAGAATCAGTACTCCACCAGCAGAGATACCACCTGAATAATCATATCCTTAACACTTATAATCTCGAATGATTGCTTTAATAGAAGAATAAAGGCGAGTCTCAGTAGTACATTGTCAAAGTAATCAATAAATAGAAACACTTCTTGTTCATTACTCTTGAGATAAATGTAATGACATTCCCAATTAAGGAATAATATTTTGAGTTTAGGGAATGTCCACTACGTGAATTTCAAATGTTAGTTGTAAAGAAGTAAGTGAAGAAGTTTGTCTGTATGATGACTAGCATATAAATTGATGACGATGATGATAATGATACCCATTTTGTATGGTATATTATGAATCATTAATGAACCGAAGTTTGGTAACTAGAGTATGCCCTTGGTCGAGATTCAGGGGATGCTGGAGGAGGATGTTGGTGAGAGATGGCTGAGTTTACGAAAGCGGAGGACACTCTCGACGACGTGATTATGCTAATGTTCTAAATTCAACTCCGGTAATATTTGGAATTTTTTGTTTCTTAGGCTATTCGCGGCCCCATTGAATGTGCTCTACAGACTTTTTATCTAATATTGAAAGGGTCGCTTAAAAGGGCTGAGCGTTTTCCAATCGATGCACTATAGAATTGTATTAGTACATGTTTTCCAAAATTGGTGAAATGTTTGCTTCACTGTCCAGAATAAATAAATGATATTTTACAACTCTGGCACACACGAGGCAGAAAGGGTGCTACAAGAGCTTTAGCACCCCTCTAGAAGTCAATGATTCTTTTGAAACACACAGCTTCTACTTATTTCCTATACTAAGGAAATTCATTCACATATCAACCGTTTACGTCATAAATATTAAATATAAGTAAACACAAAAATACATTTTATATTAAGCATTAATGAAAAAATATTTATAAGAAAATATCAAGTCGGTTTCTGCCCCCCCTTCCCGAGAAGAATCCTGGATGCTCCTCTGATTTACAATAATTTTTTGTATGATTGTTATTCTGGCACCTAGAAAATTGAAATGGACAATTTACTTCCTCTTTTCAACTATTGCTACTAGATGACACGTATTTTTAGTTGAAAATGACTTGGAGAGTTTTTGATATGGCGCTATTTTGAAGTTCAAGTGCAACTATCGAAATTAAACTATCTTTATGAAATCTTATGAACTTGATGATCGACTGTGAAATTGCCGAGCACTATTTCCTTTAATTGGAGAATACAAATTTGTTTTTGAATTTGTAAACGAACGAAGGCCAACTTACATTCTCGCTTCCGTCATTATGATCTGCCAAGGTGACAAACGGTTCGATTAGAAATTTTTTCAAATAAATCTACAGTATGTTGCGAATTTTTAAAATTGTCTTTTATCCGGATGCTCGTATTATCTTTTGTACTGATCAGCAGAAGATTGATTTAGATTTTGCGTGCTGAACTTGAGTCTATAAAAGGAAGCATAATCATGAGTCTCCATTACCCTGAGTTGTGTTCTCTCAGTAAACTAAGTTGAAGGCAAGGCCCATTTCGATGATTTCCGTGTTATTCATTACATCTAGGACACTGTGAATAAGGATAAGTCTATTAATTTTAACCAAAATTCAAAGAACTATGAAATTATATCATTAAGCACTAATTATTTGCATATTAAGCTACCACTGCAAATCACTCATTCTTGCAGCGAAACTTGTTAATCTATCACGCGATTCGGCTTGGGCCAGGCCTGCTCTGGCACGGAGCGATTATTTCGACTGAAATGAATGCTGTGAATTGCTCTGTTTGACGGTCGAAGCGAGAATGGGGGAAATTCCTGAGGGTTTGTTCAGCGTGGGCCGCGGTCTGCCAAAGGGAAGTTCTATCTTGAACAGTCGATTGATTCTGACCTACTTTGGGGCATACTGGATACGACTGCACCAGAAGAGCTTGAAATCATTTGTTACAGGAGACTTGTAGAAGCATCGAAAATATTAAATCTTCAGATGAGAGCTATATTTAATATGAGGTATGTTCGATGTGATACAAAAGGTATATTATTGAATTAGTGAGGTTATGTTCATGTTTAGAAGAAACTATCAAAGATAATTTTGTCTATTGTCATGCAATTTCCAATTACTGAATCGGAGGACTTTCCGGGTACTGAATGGAAGTCTATGTCCATTTTCATGGCTCAACGCCACCCAATAATTCCTGTTGTTTTCACACCGTTCCGCCGATCGCTAATGTCGGTCGCGTTTGTCATAAAAATGTTGGATGCAGTGCGATTGTGCCTACGCTCTAGTGAATACTTGAAATATTCGAAAGTGAACTGCTGTTTTCTTGTTTCTGTACGGGAATTCTGCACAACACAGATCCACTCTCAACCTGAAGTAAATGAACGCAGAATTCCCGCGGGCACTTTAAACCTCAATCATCTTTTACCTGAGGTGATGTAGTGAGAGTATATTTCAGCTTTCCCCTCGCATGATTTAAATTACCTTCATTACGCTTTCTTAGTCTTGAAATAAGCAATAGCAAGTCATGCAACCAACATCAAACAAATGCACGAAGAAAATATCTTCCTCTTATTCCTCTTACAACGAATAAGAGGAATGTCTCTTCTATGAAAAGTTATAATTACGGGTTAATTTATACTCCTTTTCGTGTTATCTTTAATTAAATAGCTTGAACTGAATCACCTCTCGCGGAATGAAACATCCACTCCTACACCTGCGTTGCTTTCCCTTGCAACTAACTGGTATGTGTCCGGCGTACTAAAATTACATCAACCCTACAAAGTTTCTAGTGTCCGCACCGTTTCCACGAAGTTCACAAACGCTTATTAGTATTACATGATTGGAGCAGGTCGTGTAAAACAATATTTACCCTGTAACAAAGGCACGTAGAACTAAAATTCTTACGCACTGATTCCTAGAATTTGACTTTACACGACTGTATTAAAGGGGACAATCACTTAGGCTACGTTGCACTACTTATTCAAGTAGTTAGAGAAATAAACAATGAAAGGCAAGGTAAAGGTGTAATCACCAATTACTGCAAATAATGCTAACTTTTGAAATAATGCAATAATGATTTGACGATTAGTTTGTTATTAAATTTGTTTGTGGAATATTATTTCTTTTCCTCCCGTAACATTACAATAATGCAATAACATTTAAGACACAAATTGGTCTACTAGTTTTAGAGAAAGAACGTAATGAATTGAAACCCTTATCAATACATATCAGGCCCTTGAAAACGGAGAAGATGCAAAGGGAGATTGAGTTTTGAATATTATAATGAAAATATTGTAGAGAGGGATATCTCAGAATACGTCTTACACACACCTAGGTCATGTAGAGGGGTCGGAGATGAGCAAATTTTGCTAATACAGAAGACGAGTAGGCCTAGTGGGAAATTTCACATAACGAAATCACTCCTGGTTGTTAGGCAATTTCTCATGCACATGTGTTCGCCAGGTTTTCGAAATTTTTGTATGAGAATGCAACCCGCAGTTCACTAGTGCTTGAGGAGTTGCTTAACAATCTGGGGAAAATGTCAGCTATGTAATTCCCTTGTATTAAATTGTCCACCATATGTTCATTGGCAAAAGTGACCATCGTCAATTACTCTACATGCTCTAGAAATTGTGGTATTTATTCTGAGACTTCCGTATCACTAAATACCCGATCTAATTCATATACAATATTAAGTTGAATTATGAATTCAGATAGCATCGACCATTGGTCTCGATATGGCATTTATATACCACATGATTTGCATAATTATCATCTGTCAGTGAATTAGAAGTCACGTGGAAGAATGAGGATTTGCTGTTGAGTTCCTAGAAGAGGAATATTTAATATGTAGCCACCACATCCCCGGATACCAGAAGCCAAAACGTTTTACTTTGAAGCCAAAACGTTTACTTAGAAGCCGTGCAGGAAATAATTATTTTTAATCTGAATAATCAGATGATTTTGTATGTGATTCGGTGATATGTATAATTAAATGCGTTACACGACTGTATTGCTTTCGACGCCACCAGCAAAAACGCACAGGCAGGAAACAATATTTGAGCCAACAAGCTTGGTTTTGTGCAGGGTCGCCTCAGGCATCTACGCCGCCTGTGATGGCTACTTCTTTACGCGGTGTGAAACAAGGTAACCCTCCTAAAGAAAAGACTGCCGTCATTTGAGGATGCCGCGGCCAAGTGAGTAGGCAGAGAGAGTGTAGTGCGGAGGCGGTGGCGGCAGCGTCTTGAGGGAAAAGCGTGCTGCCCACGCGGCGGTCAGCGCGCCACAGGCAGTGGGCGTGGGCGTGGGTGGAAGAGAGGCGAACTGACGGGTGGGCGGGAGAGTGGAGCGGGTGGGGAGCGCGCCAGAGCTGCATCGAGCGGCGTGGGCCTTAAGCCGAGAGACTTGGGAGGCCAGCCGCGGTAAGACAGATCGCGCGCGCGCGAGCTAACAAGCTCCCTGGGGGGCGGCCCGTCGTCGCGCCGTGTCGCCGCGTCGCCGCGTTCCCGCCGCTGCCGCCGCCGCCGCCCCCGCCGCCGCCCGCAGCCTTCGATACAGGCGGTGGCGGAAGAGGCGGCGGCGGTGACGGAGACGGCGGTGGCGGAGACGGTGGCGGCGGTGGCGGCGGTGGCGGCGGAGGCCGCGGAGGCCGCGGAGGCGGCGGAGGCGGCGGTGGCGGCGAATACAGCGGAGACGGTGGAGGCGGTGGAGGAGGTGGCGGCGGAGGCGGCGGCGGAGGCGGCGGCGGAGGTGGCGGCGGAGGTGGCGAATACGGCGGAGGCGGTGGAGGTGGTGGAGGGGTAGTGGGCGTGACGTGGAAGGCGAGCACGGTGGTGACGAAGGATCGCCAACAGCTGGGAATGCGAGGAGGCAAGACGGTGGAAGTTACGGGAAATTGTGAGCGGGTGTACATTGCTGCTGTACGCGGAATGTTAGGAGTATTATTAGTGGATGTAAAAATTAATGGAGCAATGAACGCGTTGTGACTAACTTTTTTGAATGATGGTGGTGAATGTGGCGTGGTTTTCAAGAGAGAAGGTGGAATAAAATAACGAAAAATACAAAAGGAACGGGAGTTGCAAAAATGCATTAGGATGAAGGATGTAGTGTAAACTTTAAACCATAGTACCGAACAATACAACTTGTACGAAACGTTAGAATTGTCTGATATGAGGGTGAAAGTTTGAATAGTAAATAATGAAGTTAGATTTGTGAGGGAAAATGCCTGTAGATGGGGAAGCGAGAACAAAAACAAATACAAAAGGTCTCTGCGACATTTAATATGGTAGTGATAAAAAATTCCGACCTATTTAGGCAATTGCTTCAACGGAGATTTCGATAATAGGAAAAATTTAAACACGGATGGGTGCTTACGAAAATACTACTAAAGCTGATACATGAGACTCAAATGCAATGCAAAAATAACGTTAGCTTACCAGGAGCGGTATGTTTCCTGCAGGCTGCCAAGGGAACTCCGATCGTTGAGTTATTACTGTTAGCTGGTAGACGAAAATATTTTCTATCAAAATGCAAATTTTGCAGGAGAGGGAAAAATCTTCTCATTCTTCATTCTGTTGCATTTTTTCTTGAAAAGTTCATTAGAATAATATATTAAAATAAGAAGTTATTACTTCATATTGTGGGAGAAGTTTCACTTCAATATAAATTTAATTGTTCGCGGGAAAATTAAAGTTCGTTGATGGAATGCGATTAGTGAAACTAAGAAAAAATTATTTACAATCTACAACTCTGACCACTCTCAAGTAGTTACTGCATGTAAAATAACTATTGAGTTCGTGTTATTGCGGAGAAATGTAGAAAAAACTCTCAATAACCACCGCAAAAATTGAATCCGAAAGAATTATCTTATACAAAGTGCATCTGTTCTCAAGAACCAATTTCTTTATTTATATCCAATCGAGCACTGCCTGAAAGGTAATTACTTCAAAACACTGAAAGTTATCAGCTAATTTAATAGTCATGAAAAACACTTCGTAGCTCTTAGAATACAATTGTATCCCCTACAAAACCTTCAACCTAAATACGGACGAATACCGAGTTTTTTGAGTTGAGTCGCAGTAACATCTTTCTAATGCAGAAAATATTTTGTTTTCAGAAAAAGGAAGCTCAAGATGCTATGCGTATCAACATTCGTTAACGATGAATGTACACGGGGTATGCAAGGGAGTATAAAGGCAGGACAGAATGAGAGGAAAACTCAAACATGCTTAGCCAAGGACATAGTATCTCTCTCGACGTTCTGAAATCGCAGCGCTTCCGCCACAATCCCGTCGCCTTCGTTAAAGCTGCATTGCTCTGAAGAGAGCTTTAGGTGATTAAAATTTCATTAACAAAATAAAACGAGTTCACTCTTATTGGACACCTTGATAACTATCAGATTACATCAAAGAGAGCGTACGCCATTCATGCATCAATTCGGCCGCCTTAAAATTTAGCGAGTCAAATTAAAATATATTGCTGACAGCAGTAAATGATTAATAGGTTTCTTTTACACATTAAAAAATCCACGACAACGAGGACCGAAGCATATTTTTAACCTTTTAGGCAGCCCTCGTACCAGCATTTTTATCTTTCGAAACGAGCGGCTTTCTCGCCGAAAATATCCCACGACACCGCGTCTATGGACGTGACGAATACCCTTAGACCGCGAATAATGCCTCGACGATGAAGAGGGTGTCGTAGGAGACGACCACCCATCATTTTTCCTAGGCTGACCGCCCGCGCCGCACGGTCTTCTCTGGCGCGCGAGGTGCAGCGGCCCTGCGCGAAGAGCGGGAGACGGAGGCCCGCCGGCAGGCGGACCTCTCGCCGCGCAAGTGCCGGCCCTCACTCGCGACCCGGGGGGGGGGCCTAACGCGAACCGACAAGCGAATGCGCAAACGCCCATTGCTCAAGAGGAAGAAGCGACGAGGAAACGGCTCCGAGAACTCGAACAGGCGGGAAAGAAAGAAAGAAAAAAAAGGACGGCGCGAAAAGACTGGGAAGCGGGAAGAATGAAATGAAGATACGTTCCGATAGAATAAAAGAGGAAATTGACAGTGTACGAGAGGAAAAGGGGGTCACAAAAGATTGCTATTAAAGAAATAAGAAAGAATGGAAGGAAGCGGCGCGGCGCGGTGGGCGAGTGCCGGCGCAGGAGGCGCGCGCCCAAGTTCTCTTGCTAATTCCTGGAGAGATTTTAAAAAAGGGGTCTTGAGGTATCTCCCGTGAAAAATTGAAAGCCAATCACGAGATCTAGTCTTCGTTAGATTCTGAAATATTAACGATCGGCTGTTCTTCTCTTTGGAGCGGAGTAATAATTCAACGCGGAGATCCTCCGAGAGCTCTGCTGGCGCGCCGCTCCAGGTGCAGACGACGCGGCGCGAGGGGGGGGGGCGAGAGGCGGAGGGGGTAAGTGGGAATTGGGAGTTGAGGGAGAGAAAAGAGCTCTGAGCTGACGGCTTGAAAGAGAGATATAGCTTATGTAGGCCAATTCCAGTAAGCTAGGAATGTGTACAGTGAGAAGCAAGAATGCAAGAGGAATTTATAAGCTGAGAGCACGAATGTTTGTGACATGTTACAAAGTAATTCAATGTCTGCTATAGATAATTATAAAATTAGACTAATAAAGATCAGATGTTAAGGAGAAATTAGATTCTAAAAATGTAAGAAAATAGTGTGAAAATATAAGAAAAGGATAAGATGAAAAGTGTATGCAAGTTGAAATTTCTTAAGATATAATATGTTTAAAGAGTGATCTTAACGTAACTCTACACAAAGGAATGAACACGTGAAGCACGCACAAGATGCGAGACGAAAAAATTGGAGTTCTCAATAAAAAGCACGTGACACACCACATTTGAGTTGGTACACAGATTTGAGGCAAATAATGAAAAAGGCCTAAAGGAAGAAGATTGGAAAATCTGTGCCCTATGAATATCGAAATCTGAATGGATCTTCTTTAATTAATGAAAAAGCTTAATGAATGAAAGTTGAAGAAAAGGAAAACTAAGACAAATAATATGCTACAAAAAGATACGCATTATGTCACTATAAACAGTATGTCAATTTAATGCAGAAAATCTGAAAAAATGTGCATCTACACGTAAAGTTCTAATATTAATATTTTAATGAAATATGCAAAAACCTTTTAGTAAAACAAGTGGAAAAACATTTGTGTGTATGTACACAAACTCACGCAAGAAAATAAGCTCGTTTATTTCCCAAGCTGACACGAAGTCTGCGGCACTGCACTTTTCGGAAGCTATATACAATGGTTGCTGTCCAGTCTTCGTTCATCCAAATGGTTCTACGATGAATTGTGGTGTGTTTTTGTAATTTTTTAGTGATATTTACTTTTTCTACTTTAACTACCACCAGTGACACATTTGGCATCACGTTCACCATTAAAGTGGGTACGACAAAGTATGCCACGGCCAAAGGATGTTGCGATTCTATCAATACTTAAAGAGTATTACTACTTTCGTTTTCTATGTTCTCAGATTTGGTAGCGATATTGTTGAATAAATGAGATCGTATCATTCCTTCCAAAACAGCTGCATCGCTCTCGAAAACGCTAAATTACTAGCACGTAACCTATCGAATGTTCGAATCGTGTTATCCCTCGAAGCGCGTTCTTTCTTCCCATGCTGTATCATACGGCTATTCTAGATTGTCACTAAGAAAAAATAACTGATTTACACTGAGTTGAATTTGTAAAATATAAAACGTTTACGAAAAACATTATGGCATTTTGTGATTTATTAAATGTATCTTGAGAAGTATTTGTATACAAATGAAAAACAACGCATTTTATTCTTTTAAAATCTTCCATCAATACCAATCGATATAGGAGATATTAATATCTAAGTTTAGATAATTCCGACGCATCGATAATTCGTTTTGCTGTTGATGTCGAACCCAATCAAAGGTGGACTAATGCGTACGTAGACCATTCCTATGCTTAGGGCCCTTCTGGAAGGGACCCCCAGTTTTCTAAAAAAAAAATTATATTAGTAGTATATAATTACGTAAAAACTATTTTAATCCTGCATTTTAAAATTGGAAAGATTGTTGTTTATTTTCAAATATTTTTTTACTTATGTTGAATAGTCCAATACTGTAACGGGACCCAAGCGTTTCAGCATACTTAGGGGCCCTTCAATAATCCATCCCGCGCTGCTACCAAGAACCTTATTTCAAGTGCATGGTGCGTCGCAGCCCAGAGGCTGGGCGTGTACTCACCTTTCTCCCAGGTGATGGTGTGGATGGGGAAGCCGGCGGCGGGGCACATGAGCACCAGCGTCTCCCCGGCCACGGCGGACACCGGCGGCATCTTGCGCACCACGGGCAGCCCTGCGCACACCCGCCCACCACGCGCGCGCTCAATGGGGCGCTCCCAAGGAGCTGCGAAAGCAGACGCTATTGACGGCCTCGGAAACCTCTCTGCAGGAGCCGGCTAGCATTATCTGAATTACTGGAGGGGATTGGCGGGGATTACCGACGCTCGCTACAGTAGCTTTGGTGATGGAGGGTTCGCCACAACGGGGATAAGTGTTTCACCAACCCGGCACATCTCCAAAGGGCAGGCGATTCCTTGCTTCCCGGTGCAATTTCGATGCAGTGTTCGCTTACAATAATTGTGTAAAAAATACGTTATGCATTATGCATGAACAATATTTCATAATACAATGAAGAGTTAATTTTTAAGCAAATGAAGTCATAAAACTTGTACGTAATGTACTTTTACGTAACTAGTACACACAGTGAGTCTGGCGTACGAATAAAATCTTGGTATTTTGAAATGACTACGCCAAAACCCTTTCGAACGAGTTACGAAGATTATTTTTAGTGCGAATTCATGGAAACTTACAAGTGTGTATACCCTTGGGATCATTCCCAAAATGGGAGGTTGCAGCCATGTTGATTCCTGGCGTCTCAAGAGTTTTGTTTACTTTGTAGCACTCAACTGTTTTTCATGGCCGTGAGTTCTTTTCAGTACGCTTACGGCAAACCACTTTCTCGTACTGCTGGCGCAATGTAATATTTTCCGATCAATAAAGAGTGAAGATACTAGTTTTCAAGAGTGAAGCACTAGTTTTCATGCATGGGTGCTGCAAATTTTATTACATAAGTTTCATCATTTGAAAGCATTTAAACATTTCGTTTTCCGTGTGGTTTGGAAACGTTTCACTTTATAAAATGTACCACCTACTTCCAGAGAAAAAAAGGACATTAAATTATGTGTAAATTATTCTCTGTATGTTCTGAATTTATAGACAAAATATTTATATAAATAGAGATAATCCACGGAGAGTGCGCATAAACAGTTTAGTTTAATCAGAGCGGCGGCGAGCTCTCCTCTTAAGCCCAACGTACGAAATCGCCAATCCGTCCCTGGTAAATTAAAACGTTACGAGCCACCTAAATCCCAGGTGCAAATGTCTGCGGTGGCGCTCCCTGCTGCGGCCTGGCGGCGGAGCGCCACGAGGATAAGGCTCGTGCTCCAGTTTCTACCCCGTTTACGCGACGCTATCACATAAACTCCCCATTTTCATTACGATACACTGCAAATGCACGCGCAGGCTGCGTGACTGCGGGTGCCTCGCGCTATCTGAGGTTGCACGTGGAATCGGATTCAGGAATCAACAGATTAGAGGTGTTCAAATTCTTTACCTGAAATGAAATAAGTGAGGAATAAGTCACATAAAAATGCAAAAGTGCTGTAAAGGATAATTATGTTAAGACAAGAGCAAAAGGATTATATTAAATGCAGAGCGTAGAGGAAATAATAATTTTCAATCAGTTACCTTTTATATCACTATAATAAAAAACAAATTCAACATAATATTCGAGAAAAATACGTAGTATTGTGTTAAAAATATATAAGAATCGATCGGAAAATTCGAATAGAATATGAACTGGAAAATAGTTTAACTATCACAAATGTAAGCACTAAGAATGGGAAATGGAAAAAAATGTTCCAGACCATATTCAGCCATTTTCGACTGTAGAATTTAAATTTTAAGTAATACCGTGAGCGTGTTTAAAAAGTTTCATTTTAAAGTTACCTTCGATCCGCAAACGAGGGAGCGGCTTTATTTGAGCGCAAGATGCTTCCTCTTGAACTCCGAAAAAATATAAGCTTTTTAATCTTATTTTTTTATTGAAACGCTTATAGTTTCCATATATTTAAGCACTATATACGTTTCTGACACCAGCAAATATCAGTAGTCTGAAAATATTGCGATCTAAAACTAAAACAACTGTTTCAGATTTACGATTGGTAACACACTGTAAAAATAGTAACTCATTGTAAACTTATTTAAACATGACAAGGATAATTTTGGAATAACTATAGATTCATACACACCTGCAAAGGCAGAGCTGAAACCCGCCGTGTTCCAGTTAGCTCCCGTTCGCCAGGTCGCAACTTTAGGGAAATTATTTCAAAGGAAATACAAACTCTTGTCGGTGTTAATTTCCTGGAGCTACCTACGACTAATAATAGCCACCTACCTATCTTGAAATAGCATTTCTTAGCGTACATTAAATTGATCTACCTTGCATCCCACTAGAGGTATTTACTAGATGCATTGCTTTAGAAGCAGAAACGCACCTGACTATTTTCATTAGGCTGATGAACTGAGATATAAAAAGTAAGATGACTCCCTGGGACATTATGGCTTTAAGTTTGGTTCACTGGTACTTCGTACTGACTGAAGTACACAATAAATATATTTACATCACAAACGAAATATATGCTGTATAATTACTTTTAATATAGGTGATCTTAAGTAATCTGAATATTAAATATTTTTAGTTCTTTAGCAATTCGATAACTGGTGATTACAATATAGTGTGTTTTTAATTTCTTGCGGAAGTAGCTTTTTAAAATACTTTTTTCGTATTTCAATATAAAATAAGGTTCCTGTTTGTTGAATCCTACCATACGTGCTGTCCAGAAAAAAACATTCAATCGCGCATTGTTCGTACCTTCACTGTATTTGCTACCGATCTCCAAATTCTCGAAACACATTTCCCTGAAAGCTTCACAAAACTTCATCAACATCACAAAATGCAAAGTGTAATATATTTCAACGTATTTTCGACTCTCTAGTGGGAGATTCTGGGTATCGAAAAAGATTTATGGCAACGATCCCCTCTCTCAAATTGTGCAAACATTGCCATCTCTGGAAAAGGACTCGCGAGAGGGCACGACCTGAGCAGAAGCAGGAATAAATACAGCTCCCGTTCGAGGTCTCATCGATCCCAGGTTTTGAGCCAACTTTGTCACCCGATTTTACCCGCGCACATGCTGCTTCGGCGGGCGGGCAGGCAGGCAGGCAGGCAGACGACCTGGGCCGAGCGGCGCGGTGGGGAGTGGGCGGTGGGCAGTCGGCGGCGAGCTCGAACAGCGGGGGCGGAGAGGGTGGGGGTGGTCGGGGTGGGCGGCAGATCGGGCGAGGCACAGGTGGAAGGGGCAGGGCCGACGCCACGCAAACGACGCAAGGCCTTCAGACCGGCCGGAGCAGATGGCTCGGAGGTGACAAAGGTTACAGACTTGGCGCACGACGCACAGAGGGGCAGCGGGACCTACGAAGACAATGGAGGGAAGCGAATGGTAAGAACGGAGGGGAAGAGGCGTGGACAGGAAGAGACGCGAAGGAGGGCAGGTCCCGCGTCGGAAAGGCTCGGGCCCCGGCCCTGGCCCCGCCCTGGCGCCGGCCTGCATCTCCGGCGGCGCGCCGCGGCTCGTACGGCACGCGCGCGCGTCCCCAAAGACCCGCAGCGTTTGAGCCGGCCGCCGCACCGCCGCCACCGCCACCGTCACTGCCGCCGCCGCCGGCACCGCCCTCGCCGCACAAAGAGCCTTCTTCGAACCTCGCGCACCCTCCCCTCCCCCCGAACCTTCGCCCGCCGCGCGGGCCTCTCTGTCCGCAGGCGCGTCCTCCGGTGGCTCCTGCGCGTCCACGCCACCTCTCTGCATCCCTCGCCCCGTGCGCCTGCTCTTCTTCCTTCAACCCGCCGAAGATCCCCGCCTGCGACGGCGGTGGGGCAGCTACGGTGACGGCGGAGGCGGCAACGGCGACGACGAAGGCGAAGGCGGCGAGGCGACGGCGTCTGTCGGGCTCTCTGCTCTTTGATCTTCGCGCGTCCCACGCAGGCTTAATGATTTCAGTGGTGCTGCCGGGCGGGGCGCCCGGAGAGGGTGAAGGACAAAGGGGAGATGAGACCGCGAGGAAATCACGCCCGGCGCCTCGTCGTACGCCCCCTCCGCCGGCCCCGGCGCGCCCCTCCCCGCATCGCCGCGCCCCGCCCGCGCTCGCCTCGCTGCAGGGGCGCCGCACCCTCGACCCCGTCTCCGCGCCACGCCGCGTCGCGCCCCCCCTTTCCCGACGCAGCCGGCCCCGGCGGACTCGAAAGAAGCGCGCCACCCCCGCCCCCTCCCGTGCCCCTCCCTCGGCCGCGCACCACCGCAGAGCCGCTCGTCGTCCGCGCACTCTCGCCACAGACACAGAGCGGAAAAAAAGGAAAACATTTGGCCGACCTAATACTCCTCCTTAGTGGCCCTTTCAAAACAAGTCCCACCCCTTCCGCCGAGGCAAAAAAGTATGCCGAGTATTAGCGCGCAGATTACATCAAAGGCCGACGGCGGCGCCAGCGACGGCGTCAGCGTCGTCGGAGTCGGCGGCGGCGGCGGTGGCGTGGGCGGAAGAGGCGTCGCGACGCGTATGAGGGGCGCGAGTGCCTCGATAGGCCACTGTGCGGTGCGACGGCTGCTTTTATGAGGCGCTTTCCAGTAACTACTTCCCGAAACGCGCGGCGCGCCATGCGGACCCAATTAGATTCCTACCTGCGGAATCCTCTCTAATGGGACGGTGAGCGTGTTTGTGGGAGCGCCGGAATTGCCGCGGGGAGAAGAAGGAAGCAGCGCCCCGCGTGGCAAAGCGCGCAACCAGCCGTGAGAGAGCGGCGCCCTCTTTCACAATGGCCTCGGAGACACGCGCTGCGTCTAGCCGGGGAGCGCACGGGCTAACGGCACGCAATCGCACGCTGTTGCCGCCGAACGTTTTACACATCGCGTATTGGGATTTTCCCTTATTAGCGTTCATTAATATACTAGCGCACACCTATGTTCCTGCTACAAGGCGGAAGTAGCAAGGTATTAAGGCGGAAGAAGCAAACACAAAAATGAAAACATTGTTATGCATGTACACATGCAATGTTTAACACACGGTAACAAAATTTTCATTCAAAATTATGATGTCCTTGTTGTTCTGACAACCAATGAACGAATTTGAAAGTAGACAAAGCCGACTTAAGTTCATGCATTAACATTGGAAAGTAAACAGTGATTCTTTTAAATTGCAATGCAGAAACTCATATTTTAATATACCACCTCTCCAATGCACTAATGACGTCTTTCACCATCACTTGAAGTTTCTCGACAAATGAGTGCTTCAAAGACCAAAAATTGCTAAAATTGATGCATTTTCAAAAGAAAATTTAGCTTGTTTACCAGTTAGAACAGACAAATGATATAATGTAAACAATTTTCCAAAATATATAGAAGAATGTGAGCAAATAATTAACAAAATCTACGAGAAAGAAATTTGGTAAATAACACTAAATTTATAAATAAAATGTGATTCCCTAAATGCCTTTTGAATTAACCCCTTTAATATGATAAAATTATTGGAAAATGTGAAGTTACATGGCCGTATGCTCTCAAATACGTAATATTTGAAAATAAATATACTGGAATTGAAATATTATAATTCATTACAAGATAATGTATTAAATAATCTTCTGTCACTTTCTCTCTGTTTCACGTTTATAATAGAGTGTAGTGCAAGCTATAATTATACATTTCTGCAATCGTAATTGAACGCAAAAGAATTACTATTTAACCATTTTCCATGAATGTCTACTTTCTCGCCGTACCACCCAGACTTACCTTCCTGAAGTTGGGAGGGATCTATTGTAGGACGAATTCGACCTCGGAAAGTTTGCAAGAAATGTGTCCACCAAGTTGTTTTCTGTTAACTTGGTCGTCTCGCAGAATGAAGAAAAACACGAAGAGAAGCCTAACTTCAGAAATTTTCCAGATTGTGCTTTCACTTGATGCTGCCAATTAGCGAGGCTGAAATCTCATCTCTCCACTGCTGCGTTTTCAAACCTACATCCCAACCAACGATGCATCAAGAGCGAGTACAAAGCGTAATGAGCAACCGGAGCTGTTACGCCATGAATGATACAATGCATTATTGTCTAATGCAGTGTATGCCCTACGCGCATTCACATAACTAGTGAAACAGTTACCACTCACATGTAAATATTTTATAGACAGCTCTCTCTCCCAGTGTTCCGAATCTTCGTCTAACGACGTACCATAGTGTAAAGCGTACGCTTAAAAAAAACCTGAACACAGTACTAGTTGTCATCTCTGGCCTTCCCTCAATACGTTTTCCAGGTTTATAATTTCATTATTGTGGAAATGGAAGTTTATCCCCGAAGGGAGTGAATCCCGTCGATCTATAAAAAAATACGCGAGATATGAAAAATTACGAACCAAGAATCTCGCGCCAAAATATTGTTTTTTAAACCCATTATGTACAGTGTTTAGACGCATTAAAAATCCTGTTGCGGTAATTCATTCCCTATCTCAGTGCGCCGTTCAATATCGTATCACAAATTTCCCTAGAGAGCCCTTTATTTCGACACAGTGACCTCGCTATTAACGAGCGGGGGAACCGCCGGCGGCGGCAAGGGAAGCGCTTCACTGCGCCGCGGTCGACGCGTGGGGGGCCGTGGAGGGGGGATGGGAAGATGAGGGGCAGGGAGAGGCACTGGGGAAGTGGAGCGACGCGTTGAGGGTGGTGGCGTCGGGCCCCGGGGTGCGAGTTGCGTGGGGCGTGGCTGGTGAGGGCGGGGGATTGCGGGACCGTGGTTGCATGCCCGGGGAAGGGGGGAGGGGAGGGAAATGCCGCGCGCCACGCGTCGTTAGAGTTCATGACTGAGAACACTCCTGGCGGAAATCTAGCGAATTATCCTGCAATTTTCGTTTCTCAGCTTTTTTTTAATGACACATCGGAATCTGCATGTTGTCAAATCTGAATACATCCAGAACTTATGGGAATATCTTCTTTTTAGTTACATATTTGAGATTTCACGGCATTTTCGTGGCTAATGTATATGATATGCTGAAGTCCGAAATATGCAATTGAAATGAAAAAACGAAATTAAGAGTAGCCGATTAATTCGTCGGTTTGGGTAAAAGTGTATGAATAACAAACGGATGATTTCGAACTTTCTCCGACAAATTTGGCTTTAGCCACAGGATGCTGTTCAATGTGAGGTCATTCATGCCAGTGCGGTCGCCGACAAGGTCGCAGCCTTGTCGCCAACTTGGAGGTGAGTATCGAAGCGTTAATTGAGAAATATATTAGTAGATTAGATATATAGATTAGTTTAGGTTAGGTTAAGTGAAAACGTGTAAAGAGAAATTTTCGATTGGTGCAGAGGAACTACAAAACAAGCGAAAAACAGTGAGGATACTGAAGTGAAAAACAAGTGAGGAACTTGTTTTTCACTTGCAGTAGATACTTCCCACTAGCAGTCTGATTCCTGTTTATCACATTTTGTCTACTATTCCTCGTCACCATAAGTAGTTCACCTACCGTAGCCTCCTTGAGTTAAGTAATTTCAACTTCATTCGGTTCAAGTCCGAAGTATTCTTCGAAGTTGTTAATACTTCGGACTATATCGAAACTTTTAGATAGTGGTTAGATTATAGTAATCTCCAATCGTCTAAATCGGGGATTAGACAGTTTCGGTCACTAGCCTAAACATGTATCGTAATATAAGTTAAATTTATTTAAACTGCAACTGGGTATAACACGGTGGCAGCTAATTACATAAATAAGGTAATATAACTAACATACAAGTTATATAATAATTATGGTAATAACAATTATACAATAATAATAATAAAATAGTAACAATTATACTATTTTAAAAACTGACTGATTCATAAACCATTAAGTTACATTAAGATAAAGAAACTTCTATTATCTAAGTCCGCACTGAAAGTTTGTACAATTAAGACCACACTGCACTGGTACTACACTGCACTTCACTTCACTTCACCATGCCCCTTAAATCACTTCCGTCTTTATTTCTCTGCTCTACATTGCACGTCACCTCACTTCACAATATCACACTTATGCATCGCCATATAATCTACTATTCTCAGTCTTTACTTAGTGCTACCCTAAATTAATCTCCTAAGCTGATGAACGCTTCGAGGAAAGGGTTCAAAGGTTTTTGCAGGCAATCTATTCCATTCCATTATCGTTCGATTTGTGAAAGAAAATTTCTCGACATCCGTTCTCTGCGGTCTTAATATTATTTTGTGCCTGTGATCCCCTCTAATGATGTACGTAGGTATACTTAGCCGCTGATTAACTTCTTTCCAAGCTGGATGACCGCTATAAGCTTTATACGAAGCGCAGATTCTTGCTTCTGGCCGCCTGTTTTCGAGTGAATCCCACCCTGTCATTTTCTCCCATTAAAAAGAAATTTAGCTGCCCTACGCTAATTTTTATACTGCATTATGTTGTGCGGATCCCAACATATTGTTCTATATTCCATTATTGGACGAACAAGCCATAAATAAGCAATTTCCTTCGTGCTTGTCGTACTCTTTTTAAGATGCGTATCACAAATTGAAGAGATCTCGAGGCTTCTCCCTACAACAAAATCTACATGACTTTTTCACCTTCATTTACTATCGAAATGGATTCCTTGCACGACGTAGATCGCGGGAAAATGTCTTTATTTAAACGGTAATGCAACACCATGCATGTAATATGTATCATCTACAATCAGAAAATTAATTACGAAAAAATTAAAAGTGAATATTTGTAAATGACCTTTGAAGACTACATTCACTCTTTATTTCATTAGATTCATTCCCTTAAAACAATCTAATACTGCAGCTCACAAAAAAATAACTTGTTGTTTTTGTGTACTCTGGATAATTCGAAACAAATAACAGGAAATATATACGTCTGTAAGAGTGTGTGTGTGTGTGTGTGTTTGTGTATATATATATATATATATATATATATATATATATATATATATATATACGTAAATGGTAAATGTATGAATAGGTTAGTAAAATATTTGATTTTCTAAAAAACTATTAATGTGAACTGTTGAGTTTGTACTACAGGACTATGAAGGTTATTGTACCTTCCTTTGTTGCAGTCATAATTGTAGTTTTTTATTGCAATTTGTTGCGATACACAGGAAGTCCGAGGGCTGATGGTTACCAGCTGGCAATAAGCCAATCGCAGCCAAATAAACATTACTCTTAATTGCATTGCGTCAGGCACAGGGTCAACAGCACGCAAGGATGCATTCGTGCGGGGTGCAGGGCGTGCGAGGGACGTACCGTAAACGCGGAGCGGCGCACGGTGGCTGACTCGCCCCACGCGGTTGACGGCCGAGCACTCGTACGTGCCGCCGTCCTCCACCGCCACGCGGCTGATGTTCACGTGGCTGATGACGTCGCCGGCCATCGTCACGTACTGGCCGATCACGAAGCTGCAACAGGCCGCGGGAGACGGGGACCGCGTTGCGGCGGGAAGAAGGCGACGGCCTCGCGACCGCCAGCCGCAACGCGGGTAAAGCAAACAAATTAAAGAAATTGCATCTACATGGCTGTCCGGGAGACGCCGCGTGCTAGGCACAGGTGCCAGCGTTTCGGTCGTCATGCTGCGACTTTCATTATTTCGTCATGAGGAAGGTTGTAGCACGACGGTCAAAACGTTGGCATCTGGGCCCAGGACGCAGTCTTCCAGACAGCCAGGCAGATACTGACTCCAGCCGCGGAAGCTATGCTTTCAAAATAAATTGCAGTTTCTGGTCGTTTCTCCGAATACCATATTATCAAGACATCATACTTTACAAGACATTTCTCGTTAAAAGTGAAGGAGTAAGCAAAGAGGCCCAACTCTCAACTCTCTTGATAATTCTTTTCATTATCTTGATGAGATACAACAGTACGATCAAACAACAAGACGCTCACAAAAATAAGAGATGTCAAAACCAAAGAAATGAGCGCCCAATTATTATAAAAAACAAAGGAAACTTTGTATCTCGAAATGTATTATACAACTGTAAGATATTGCTAATTTCAAGGAATGCACTTATATTTATTAACCTGCATAAAGAATGGCTGTGAATTTGGGGAAACGGGAAGATGGGATTTGCCAACTCGAAGCTAGGAAAAGGTTGCATCTACTTCAGGAATTTCAAAATGAAAACTAGCCCCAAATGGGAATAGCAAATTTTGAAACTATTTACATCATTTGTCACTAATATTTCAATGGTTTTTTGTTTCAATGAATAAAGATACTGAGTAAAAACACGCTGTTTACAAATTCATAGAAATTAAAAATGTATGATTTTCTTAACAGCATGTTAACACAAATGCTGTTAACAGAAATTTTCTGTATAGTTAGATCATGATTTATTTTATATACGAAGTTTAAACTGAAGAGTATACCTCTAAAACAATTAATATCCAGGATTAAAAAAATTGAACTGTTTTCATCTTGTCTATTCATTTAATGTAGATTTTCATGGTCCATTTTACTTCTATTAAATGGTATACAACGGTCGTGAGATATATTAAGAGTAATTGTAGATAGTTCCATAATGTTATGTTTATATGAGAACCATGTAAAAGCTACGTCTTGTAAAAACTGAATTTGCGCATTACACGCAATTGTTACTCATCTCTCATTTCTACAAAATTTATTTTGAAAATGAGAAAGCAAGACAGTGCGACTATTTTAAGCGGATTAAACATTGCCAGTTTACAAGTAATCATATAATAAAATCCATTATGCGTGTGCACATTTACATGCCCATACATTCATGATGTGCATATTGTTTTCGCAAGTGAACCAGGTGACAGGTTTGTAATAACTACAGTTATCGCTCATTATCATTAAAATCACAGAAACTTCACAGGTCTAAAATACTGTGTCCCACATTACAGAAAATAACTTGACTATACACCATCGGCATTGTTATTAATGAAGTGAAAAAATATGATATAATCTTTGGATTTAGAAGATCAGACGAATATGATATTGATTCAAAGTCAGCTCCACTTCCAAAAATCTCCAGGTAGATTCCAGGTGGGTTTAAAAATCTATCGCAATTATCAGCATGCTTTATTTATTTCCCAATTACTTGGCATTTTGAACCCAAACTGTTGAACCGCTTGATAATGCGCACCAAAGAATCCCGCAAGGGCGTGTTGTGGGATTCAAAATTTTGCATTAAATTGTTAAGCAAGAATTGACAATTGAGGATTTAACCGCCAACATAAACATAATAATACACGGCTGCTGCGTAATTACAGGTGCCGTGGTTTGGCATAATCTTCCCGAGGCTGACGCGTAGGCGATGCGCAGAGGCTTTCAGTGCAGCCTTGTCACTCGCGGCTTGTATGACGAGTGTCACGCAAGTTGTCAACGCTTGGCGAGGCCACGCTCCGCCGCGTCCGCTGAGCGTTTGGGGCTACGGGCGCTGCACTCGAATGCTGGCGTGCGGGGGGCGGGAGGGAAGAAATGCGGAGTGGCGAGGAGGGGAGGAAAAGGGAAAGGAGGAGGAGGAGGAGTTCAAAGATCTCTCGTCGTGTGGACGGTCGTCCACACGCAGAGTTCGAATGTAGGGCCTCTCGAAATAAGCCAAGTGGCAGAAACCACTTCGGTTCTTTCGCTTCAAGAGGATATTCAAAAATGAAATTGTAGTTTTCCCATACATATGAGCATTTTTTTATATTTTTAAATTTTACTTTAATACCAAAAAGATAAGAATGTTCTTGAATGTTTTAAAGTAACATAGAGAACATATGTGGTAGTATAGACATATATATATATATATATATATATATATATATATATATATATATATATATATATATATATATATAGTAAAGCGAGTGCTTTTTTTATTCAAGCAATCTTGATTGTACCATGGACATTATAAATTTCAATTCATAAACAATCAGTTTTTCCTGTTGATGACTAAGTGAAGTTAGTATGTCGGAGGAATCTTCGATGTGTAATTTTTAAACTTTCGCAAAATGTGTTAATATGGTACTACCCATAAGACCTAGTGTTGATTTACTTGTTATTTGTTACGCAGATCCGAAGTTAGAGAAGTATTAAAGAAGCATAAATGTGTGTCCTTTATATTTTCTACCGGGCAACATATTCGAACATTCATACTACGGTTTATTTCAAATTACATTTTTTTAATTATTAGTTTTATTTTTGCCAATTATGCCAAAACATTGTATTCCATTTGAATTTCAAACGGTTTAAAGAGAATTACATTTTCAATATTAAAGGAAATTCTACTTTATCAAATACTGTTCTAAAGAATTAATAAGGTATATTATACGCGTAATTTACGATTGAAATGAACACGCTAGAAACAATTTTGGTTGACAAATGATGGTTCCGAGAACATAATGAAGTAAAAGGAGTGCGGTATAGCTGAAACCTCGTTTACATTGATCGTGAGAGCAACATTCCCGTTACGCCTGAATAAAGTGTGATACAGCTCTGTGGTAGCCCTTTCTCCGAACAACGCAAAATAAACGAATATATGTGAATTGTACAATTAGAGAATGTTAACGAGGTGCGGTTTTGATCCTGTGGCGGGAAATAACATGTATTTGTCACGATATAAAGATCAAATTGATATTATTTATTTCGTTAAGTAAAACTTTTTCACAAAAAAGGACACAAATGCTCCACATAATAAAAAATGATCATATGTATTGGTATTTATACAACGCAATGCTATATTTAAATATTAATATTAAGGTACAAGTTGCTACAAATTAAAGCTTAGAACAGATAAATTATTAAAAGTAATTCCATCTATTTTCCAGCGAATCTGTAATTAAAAACCTCAGATAACGTAAGAAAAACCGTTTCTTCTGACAATCTAAACCTTTTCTCAGGAATTTCTATGCTTCACCATAAATCTGATAAATACATATTCATCCTATTTTAAGCCCCGTTCCCAATTCCGAAAAATTCAATCAAGATGCGAAGGAGGGTCTGACGGCCCTCTTGGGACGTCGGCGCCCCCGTCGCCCCCGCCGCCCCCGCCGCCCGCCTCCCTCGCCCTCGCCGCCTACCTCCCAATCTTCCCCTCTCCCCGCGCGTCACAAACGGTCTGTCGCTTGAAGAATGTTACCCGGAGAGAACTTTAACGTTACTTTCCATAAAGGAACGACGGAGAAAATCAGCTTTCGCGTCTGTACGGAAGAGAAGCGTACAAGGCCTTTAAGCCGCAATAGCCATATTTAAGCAGAGCGGCGAAAATACGGCGGCAAGTAATGGAGGACGCAGCGGAGAGGACGGAAACGTCGCGCAAGCGCGATGTCCGGACGAAAAAGGGTGCAAAGGAGCGGAAGGAAATACGTCAGACGCAGGCCGGCGTCGGCGCGCGGCGGCGAGGGGGCGGCGAGGGGGCGGGGTTGGGGGTGGGGGTGGGGGTGAGAGCGGAAGACGCCCGAAGAGGAGGCGAGAGAAGGAAAGATTTAGTCTGTGAAGCGACGCTCTGAATTATGTGCGTGTATGTAATTGCTTTAGCATCGGCGGAGGGCACCCGTCGCTCCGGACCCCTCCCCGCACATAAATCGAGTCCCGCCGCGGGCAGCGCGCGACGGGGCGACGGGTGCCGGCGGCGCCGGGGGCCTGGCTGCGGCCAGCGGCCAGGGGCTAGCAGCCAGCACGCGGCGCGCGGGGGGGCCAACGGGCGGCGGGCCCCGAGCGGGCGCTCACCGCTCGCCGTGGGGCAGCGGGAACCCGTCCAGCGACCAGTGCATCTGCGGCGTGGGTTGGCCCGTCGCCACGCACTTGAGCGACACGTCGGGCCCCGGCTGCATCGTCTGCTCGATGAACTTGTACAGCAGCTGCGGCCGAGACGCTGGAACAGAAGAGCGGGCCGGCGTCGGCGTCGACGCACGGCGGATCGCGACTGCTCTCGAGCGGATTCGTAAGGAGGCTGGAACGTGAGGCAGCAGAGTGGGTAGGAGAGTGCGGTGACTGGACTGCGAAAGACTGAGAATAAGCGAGAGTGCAAGGATGGGCTTATTATCATTCTGGAAAGGAGCACTGAAATTTTGGAGCGAATGCTGTAAAATCTGGAAAGTACACCGTTCGCGTGATAAGTGTGCAATTTTTTCATGGGTTATAGCGGAGATACACACGAGACGCAACATCGCATAAACAAAGGAGATAAACTGTAAGTACTCGTAGACAACGCGAAATGAGTTCATAATGAGGATGTGGGATATGAAGTTAGAAGTGAACTTGGAATGAAGTAATAGATACCTGAAATGTGTTATGTATATGTATGGTAATAACAGGGCGGAACGTTTACACTGAATGTAACTAGATATCGGTGCGTTCCGTACGAAAAGTTGAATAATGTTGAATGCTGAATTGAGATATGTGCGAGAGGCTTCTATTTGAACGGTGCGTTTAGAGTGTCATGCAGAACGCTGAATGACTGAAATAGGCCGTAAGAGATAAGATGTGGAAGTTAGAGGTCTGACGTGTGAAATGGAGTGAAGAAAGTGCTAAGTAGGTCGTCAGCAGGGTTGAAAGACGAGAATACAGCATGTGTTGGAAAGGCTGTGAATTTGCGTTGTGGAATCTGCAAAGACGATAAACGATGTGAAGTGCGTGTTCGAAATGTTGTGCGAGATAGAAAACATTGGATATTCTAAACGTTCCAACAGAGAGTGTGGTGTGTGTGTATGTGAGTGTGTGTGTGTATGTGAGTGTGTGTGTATGTGAGGAAGAGAGAGAGAGACAGAGACAGAGACAGAGACAGAAACAGAGACAGAGAGAGAGAAAAAGAGAGAGAGAGAGAAAAAGAGAGAGAGAGAGAGAGAGAGAGAGAGAGAGAGAGAGAGAGAGCAATGTCAACAGATCAGTTTTCAGTGCTAAACGATATTTTATCAGGTTTCACACTGTACATTCCAAAACTTTTTGCATTTTAAAATTGTGGAAGGTTCGAAATATTTGTTGTATTTCTTTTCCTCTTCACAGAAGTATTAAAACAATTTACCAGAAGCATACTCCGTGTAAAATCACATTAAAAAATTTATTTTCCAAGTCCATGAAGGACGAAACAAATAATTCAATATTATTGAAATCATCATATCATATCTTCATTAGAACAGATACTGTTCTTATTTGTTTCTACATATTAATTTTACATACAAATACAATATTTACTTTTTAGCGATAATCGATCTTTTTAAATTTCTTATTGTTTTATCACTCATAAATTTTCTATAACTGATGTATCATTCTTATCAACAACTTCAGTGTGATTAAAGATACGGGTATGATTCAGTGTGATTGAATATACAGACATATCGTAACGAGATCCACTTCTGAGAAAGGTTAGGAAATTTCGTATTAAAAATACATGTATACATTTTTTATTTTATTTACAAAGAAATAGTATTCAAAATCTTCTGGAAGCCAGCAATATTCTGTGCTCTATCCTATTTCAATTCCAGAAAGTTCGTAACGAATTTTAATATCTTATATGCATACATCCAGCAAATGTCTTTTTTCCTTGTTTGCATGTCTTCTCGTTGTGCATCCTACATTCTGCAGACAGAACTCATTCGCCGTTTGCATCTCGTAATACGTCTTCAATCTAACTACATAAGGAGCAGCTCAAATGGATTTACAAGTCGTTCCAGGAGATTGACCTTGCGTCAAGCCCCGGAGGAGTTGAGTAACGTCACAACCTGCAAACTTCGTTGGAGAGTTGTCACGAGCGAAACCCGACAAGCCGCGTCGCGAAGCCCCCGACGTTCCGCGCGCTCGCCCAAACTACTGGCAATCGGCACGCAATCGAGGAACCATCAACTCCCGCGCCCTCCCGAGCACTGCATCTAACTTCGCTTCCGGGAACATCGTTCCCGCGCGCAGGCTCCCGCGCTCCAGCGGCGACACCGCCCGCCCGCCCACGCCCGCCCGCGCCCGCGCCCGCTCGACCCGGCACCCACCCAGCAACTCCGGGTTCAAATCAACGCCGTCGCTCACACAATCAGATCCCCTAATCCACGTCCCCAATCAACTCTTTCAATCAATTCCCGTCCCGACTGACCCAACTGTCAACCCTGCGGCGAGTCTATAGGGGCGCGCGCAGGAGGCTGCAGCCGCGTAATGGCTTTCCAGTCACCGTTCTCGTTTATTACCCGGCGCGGCCGCGCGCCGCCGCCGCCGCCGCCGCTGCCACCGCCGCCGCCGCCGCTGCCGCCGCCGCCGGCCCGGGAATGCCTAACAAGCCGTGGGGTCGGCGCAGAACGCGCCCGCCGGGCCAGAAAACATGATTACGCCGCCTCGTAATCACATTGTGCGGCGTTTGCGGCCTCCCTCGCCCCGGCCCCACCCTGGCCCCGCCCCCCCCCCGCGCGCCCTCCCACACCCGCCGCGCCTTTTTGAGCGCGCCCCACACCGCGCGCGGATCGGCGGCCGGGCCCACGCCCCCGCGCGCGGCGGCGCTAGCGGCGCGCCCGCCGTCTGCGGTGTCTATGACGGCGGCTGCACGCTCCCGCCGCCGCGCCGCGGCCCGCGCGCTGTGGTATTGGACAGCGGTAGTATTGACACCGACAGCAGCGACGAACTCGGTGACTTCCACTCACTTGCCTCGGCAGGCACGTTGGGGCTGTTGGGGCTGTTGACGCTCATGTCGGCAGTGGAACTGATTATTAGCTGTGTAGATTCTGGTTGCGGCAGCAGGAGCTCCGTGATGAAGTCCGACGTCTTGGGAGTGGGTACGGTCTTTCTTGTAATAGAGAGGGATGACAACATTTTTCAGTCAATGCACGATTCCCTTACACTAGCTGCCTGGAAACATTGTGGTGAACATCTTCAGTACAACCGTCAGACACATACCGTTCTACCCATTAACCCCACCCGTTCCCTCTAGCGCCATACCGAAGTAGCTCTTTGGTCCATCTCATCAGTTTCACCTCCTAAATCCCCTGGAAGGGAATTCTTGTAAATAGTTAGATAGTTTAGATGCGATTGATGACCCTATGAAACGGCTGCCATATCACAAATACATGATCAAACCCATGTCTTAGGGTGGTATACGAATTCACGACTTTCCGGTTATTGTCTAGGCTGCTTGCGGGCCCGCCGCCAGCCGCTCGGGTTCACCTCCTCCGAGGGCCAACGTCGTTGGCAATGGCCCTGCCGCGGAGACGTCCGGGGGCGAAGCCTGCGGGAGTTATGGCGGCGCTCTCGGCCAGTTATGGCGCGCCAGACGTGCTTGGGGGTCCTTCTCCGCATCGCTGCCGCGCAGGGACGCCGGAAGCCAGCCGGCGGGCCCCCGTTGCGCTCCGTGCCCGCGCGCAGCGCTCTCACGCGGCTGGCGTTCAACGAGAATGGGCCGCGAGGACACGAGCCGTGCTTGCATTTCACGCACACTTACATGCGTGCCTCGATCTTGAGCACATGGAAGTCTGTATTTTCTTCTAGTAGAAATAATTATCTTCTTCCACTTATCTTCATTCCACACACGAATAAAAAACAGATTCCCTTTGAAGCATTCCTCTAACTTTTAGCCAACCACGATTCATAACACCGAGGTTCTCCCCTAGAGTATCCTCTCCAATGTATAGATTAAGTTAGCTTAGATATTTCAACTAGAATAAGTCTGAAAAAAATACTACATCTGTAAAGTAGTTGTACTGAACGATGTAAATCCCCCAAAATGAATAAATGTGTTAATATATATATATATATATTCTTCATCTTTTTCATCTATGAAAAATATTGCATTTCTTTCACATAGCACGTCACGCATGAACTATTCAAGTATTTTTGACGTCAAATAAATAAATAAATAATCTTTTGGCTTTCCTTCGTGCAAATGTGTGTACATTCGAACTCTATATATAGGGAATATTATTTAATCCGCGCACGGAGGGTACCATGCTAGAAGGGTCAAAGTTGATTTTATTGGCGGCGAGAGATTCGTAACAACTCCGAAAACGCGATTGACGTGCTTACTGCAGCAGAAGGAAATTTTACATCAAGCGAAACCGGGAGGGGGCGCTCGTGCGCCGCACAGTGGGGCGAGAGAGGGGAGAAGTTGGCAAAAAGTATTTGTTAACATTTTTCGGAATGTTGGGAAATAAAAAACGCATTTATAATTAAATAATGACTTATTTAATTGTTTAACCTTCATATATTTATTTGCATAACCTTAAAGTCAGAACTTTCATTATGTTACTCTTCGTCTTTAAGTGAATTAGTATTTGAAGCCATTAACATTGGTGTAACTTCTAGGGCCAATGCCTTTGCGATAATTTCTCTCTATTCCATTTGTGAAATCAGTGGGTTAGATGCAATTAACAACCTGCGCACCACTTCCTTTTCTTTCTTCCAGGTTACACGTTTTCTTCCGTTTTTTCAGTGTATTTAATAACATCATACATATCACTCCTTGTTAATACAGAGCTATCAGTACCATATCACGAAGGAAAAATAACAAAAAATGAATATTGAAGATAGAAAGGCAAAACAAAACTAGATTAACGCAAGGGTACCTTAACGCAAAATGAGGCAAACATGGACAAAATTAGATTAATGTTTTGAAAATTAGATGAATTCCAAAATCAGATTCAGTCAATATTATTGGCCGGAAATGCCCGTAAGGGAACTAAAAGACAATGAAAAATTGGATTTAAAAATTTCATTCCATTGTGACACGTGAAGTTTCTACTAGGAATTACTAAATTATTATTCAAGGAATAAGTTTTTTTAGAAATACAGATTTAAAGTCCATATCGCCATGTATCGTATCCATAGCACGAACGATTCCGCTAGTCGACAGAGCAAAAATATTTGCATCGAAAACACACCTCTTCTTACTGTGAGAGCGAGGAAGTGCATCACCTGTTCCAACTTGCACTGCAAAGAATAGCGTGATTCCTCCTCCTTTCCTGATCGGGGAACGATCAAGGAGACATTTCGCTACCTCTTTTATGTGAAATGGAGCTTATGAAGTATATATATATATATATATATATATATATATATATATATATATATATATATATATATATATATTTTTAATTTGTTGCGTCTACACCTTGACGCAACGCGTCTCTAAGCCCCTTAAGGGGCGTTGAGCGCTTTGCACTGGGGAGTAATCCTCCATTAATGTGCTTTACTTTTAATATTAGTCAAGTCTCGTCACGTCGCAGTCAGTCAGTGCCTTTTTTTATCCCTTCGGCCAGGGGCTCGACGGCGTTGGGTCCCGGAGTTCCTGGCCGGTCACCCAACCACGAACCCGCGAGTCTCGAATGCGCTTAACCTTCGTGACTTCACGGAGCGTAGTAAACGCATTCGGCTAGCGCCGCCGGCGGCCTTTGATTTTGGACTTTTTGCCACATTTCCCCTCTTCTGGTTCCACTGTGCACCGCGCACGGTTACAGGTGTTATTGCCGCGATAACCAAACAATACCATTCCGTGGAGCAACCAGTTACCGTGCCCTTTGCACCCGGGGCAGACCGCCGCTTGACCTTGCGGCCCGGCCGACGGCAACGCCGAAAACTGAGGACGTGTGCCGCAGAGCATCACAGAGCTAGACCAGTTATGTTGTCTTAAGCGCGGGGGGTCACTTTGAGAATACGCTTTGATAGTTGCTTCTCGTAGCAAAGGTACTTTATTTATTTCATTTATTTAACGTCAAAATCAGTAAAAAACAGTGTGTGGTGTTCAAGGGGGAGAAGTGTAGCCTGTGTACATTTCTTCAAATACAGGAATATCTACCCTAACCAATATACAAGTTGAATTTTCAAAACACGTAGAAAGGAGCGATTTTGGCAAGAATTGATAAAATCATATTTGCTCCCGAGTAATAAACACTATTTCTAGAGGCAAATCAGCTACATATTTTGTTCATTATCCCTCATCGTAGCATTTGTGAGAGAATGAAATTACTGCCACGAGAAGCTGAGGTACGAAACTTGCATCAGAAATAAAGGTGGTGCTGTATTATTTGTCGCGCCAGTTCTAGATCATCAGCCATTAATCGCAATATGGCATCGCGGGTCTCCCGTACAGCCGTCATCATTAAAAAAAGAGGATACTACACTAGTCTGTGGGCCCGAAAACAATTATGCTTGTTACTGTCCACAGCGCACTCAAGAAAATCATGGTCAGATCTCTTCTTGCTCTTTAGAATTATTATATAATTTTCCATTCACCAAACTTCTGCATCGAATTTGTTTTCTTTTTAACTCTCACGATGACACGTATTCCCTCCCTTTTATTGTCCTCGCTGTCTTCTCTCGTGTTGGCACCTACAGCCAGAGCTTGCCTTGAACATCACCGCCATTAGTTCTCTAACTCTATCTGCGGCCTGCGAACGCAGAGCTACGTGTCGCTGTGGTAGGCCTGCCGCCGGCGCACCCTGCGTCGCCCGGCGCCCATCCCCCGTCGCTCGCAGCGCCCCGCCACGTACCGCTCCCCGCTACTCCCCTCCCAGCCCCGTCCTGCCACGCCTCGCCACGCTCCGCCACGTTCAGCCGCTCCCCGCCACTCCACACCACCGCCGTACGAACCGCGCCGCGTCGCCTCGCCCTGTCCCGCCCCACGCCGTTCCGTGCCCTCTCGCCCTCCCCTACCGTTTTGCCCCCTGCCGTTCCGTGCCGTCCCCCCTCCCCGTTCCGAACCGTTCTGCCCCCGCCGTTCCGTGCCGCCCCGCCCCGCCCCGCCTTGCCCGCCCTGCCCGCCCCGCGCCGCGCGCTGCGGGACAGCCTTCTCGCCCGAGTGCCTCCGCGCAGCCGGCGCCGCGCCCGCCCGCCCTCCCACGCGAAGCGCCAGCGCGCGCGACAGCGCCGCGCTCTCAGCGGAGCGGAATTTCGAATCTCGTCCATTCCAATTGACGCTGGTTAATAAATGTTCCGCCCCGAGGGAGCGGCGCGACGCCGGAGCGACGGGGTGGGCCGAAGCGGGGCGGAAGAGGCGATCGAGGGACGGGAGCGCCGAGGCGAGTCGGGGCCGACGAGGCCAGGGCGCAGCGGAGCGGGTGCTGATGCACTGTGCTGGAGGCGACGCGTTGCCTCCGCCACCACCGCCACCGCCGCCGCCGTCGCGCCTGAGGTCGACCTCTCCGCCGTCGCCGCCGCCATCGGGGCGCTCGCCGTCAGCGTCGCCCCCCCCCCCAACACGCGAGTCGCTGGAATCTGAGAGCGCACCCGAGGAAATCATGATACATGCGACGACGTTATCTCTGCCGCCATCCGAGCAGGACCCAACGCAGGCGACGCCGGCTGCGCGGGGCAGGCGTCGCGCGGAGATCTCGCTGCCGAAACGAGCCTTAGCAGCGATGAAGGCTGCAAGCAATGGCGCGGCGGGGGCGTCGGCGACGGCGGCGGCGGCAGCGGCGGCGCGATCCGAGGGAAAGAGAAGCCCCTCGAGACGAAGATGGCGGCGACGAAGACGCCGCACGACCTCCCGGTGCTATAAACGCGCGGTCTCCAATCGTCGGCCGACTATTCCACCCAATCCGCGCTCCGCGTCTCTCGCGTCCCTCGCGCCGCCCTCGCTGCCCGCGCCGTCGTCTCGGCAGCCGACGTCATCGTCGTCGTCATCTCTCCGACTCTTTGGCGCTTCAGCCGCCTCTCACCGATCTTGCAGCGTTGGCTGCGTCCGCAAAGTTCCCCGTCCCGCGCCCCGCGCCTCGCGGGGGGCCTCCACTCATACTTTCATTACGCGTTCGCTCCTCCCCCCAGACATTCCTGGAGCCGACCCCGCTCCGGCCCGCGCCCGCCCCGCGGCTTCTCCATCGTTCGCCCCCGGCCCCCGTCGCCTCCCGCGCCCCCGCTCTCGCCGCTAATTCCGGAGCAGGGCGGGAGGCTCCGTCTCGCTCGAGGTTCCCTTTCGAAAATCGATTCCTCCCAATAAAAAAGCAATGGATGAGAGCTCATGTTCTCTCTGTTCATAACTTCTTTTGAGCTCTTGGCACGGCCTCCAGGGACGAAGACGACACCCTTACGTCTCCCCGGGGAGCTGCCGGGCTCGAGGCTTCGCGCGCCACTCTGCGGCCGCCTACGCCGCCGCCCCACCCCCGCCTCCGCCCCCGCACTCACCCCCGCTGCCGGCCCTGCGGCCGCCCTCGCCGCGCCCAGCTGTGCGAATTCTCCGCACGCGCGTCGCCGCCCGCCCCTGCCTTCGCCCTCCGCCCCGCGCCGCGTGAGGCCAGTCTGGGCCGCCGGTGCGTTGCCTTTTGCCGCCCAGATGGCGTGGGCGGGGCGTGGGCGGGGCGGGGGCGGGGAGGGTGTGCCGTGCAACAAGTCTCCTCCGAAGGCTCGCTCGCGCGCGGTCGCTCAACAGGATCTTGCATATGAGAGTTCTCAGCAGTGTCTGCGATAAGGCATTTGTCCCCGTTTTCGATCGGGCTCGCACTCTGGCGCAGTGAAACGCATTTGGACGGGGTACGAGTCCGGGAGGATAAGAACTTTTAAAGGGCAAATGTACATTACACATCCGAGCTTGAAGATGGTTTCCGATAGTGTTGAATACACTACGCTGCGACATCAGTATTACATCACATTTGCCAACAAATAACATCCCTAAAATACGCTAATTGAAGGCCCTAATATACCAACCGTCATTTAACAATAGCAACACTTAAAACCATTTCTGGTTTTAAGGACATCGTGTTTTTCAAGGAAAACGAGAAAAATATCTTACATTATTATTGAAACAGAATTAAATAAATACGTATAAAATACTTACCATTACTGCAATACTATGAATTTTTATTGTACATTTTTACAATTTTATTGGTACAGATACCGTGTTCTCAAAGTAATTACATTTATTAATACTAATTCTTCAGAATATCAACTAAATGTTTTCTGTGGTAAAGTTTTATAGGTGATATTCGTCGCTAAAAGTGAGTTAAGTCTCAAGGAAAGAGTTAAATGATTAATGGAAACTAGTAGGAAAAATTAAGAGGTATTAGTGTAAAGAAAAAGTCAACCTATAGAAAATATTTTTCAACAAGTTTAGATGTCAAAATGATAGCAAAAATTTATTTTTGTGAGAATACAAGGAATGTGTCTTGAGAGAAGGAAGATGAATTCCGATGTCTTAGAAACACGAGATAAACGTAGAAATGAGGAAATTGAAGACGTCCGGAGTGGAGAAGTCAAAATTGGAAAAGAAAAAGAAAATTATGAGTGGGGCACGGAAAGAAGTTGGAAATGAGCGAGGAAAAACCAGTTGCAAATGCATGGCGAGCGCTGCTACTTACCACCCAGGCGCAGCTCGGCCGTCACCTGCACGGACTCCCCGTCCATCATGGCCACACACTGGTACATGCCCTGGTCCTCGCGCTGCACGGACGGGATGTGGAGATGCGCAGCGGCCGGCGCACCGCCCTCGCCGCCGCCGGCGTCCACGTCGCCCGCGCCGCCGCCGCCGCCGCCGCCGCCACCGCCACCGCCACCGCCGCCTCCTCCGCCGCCGGCGGGGCCCGTCGTCGCTCGCGCCAGACGCTGCCCGTCCTTGAGCCAACGCACCTGAGGAGCAGAGCGCCAGCCCCGGACCCCCTCTCAGCGTTTGCTGCTGACAGCTCATTTACGACGATGTCAAGGGACAGCTGCGCCCGTTCGCTCGCGACCCGCCAACCCGCACGCCCGACCCCGCACCAACCTCCGCTCCCGCCCCGCCCCCGTCGCCCCGCCGCCGCGCCCGCGCCCTTGCGACCGTCCGCGCGGCCGCTCCGATATCGCGTTCTATCAAAAAGTTTTACTAAGGGTCTCCGATAATTAAATTTCATGAGCAGAAGGACGCGGTGGAAGGGTTGGAGGCGGAAGGCGGGTCTAGAGACGCGGGGCTCAGCAGGAGAGCGCGGGCGGGGGCGGGGGCGTCGCGGCTCTCCACTGCTGGTGACTGGGGATGCCAAACGGACGTGAAAGTCTCGGGAAAATTGAATGTGCCCGAGAATAACTTGGCATTTGAGTGTGATTTTCTTCTTCGTTCAACGTTTGCAAAGTAACACGGTAAAACAAAAAACGATTGCGCTTTCTAACTTTTTTATGAATTTACTTGCGCGGTGCAGTTTTTGTTTACTTGTAGAGTTATGAATATTGAGACGGTCGCAAGATCACGTTCATACTATTTCATTCATAAAATTTACTGATATTGTAATCGAATTAAAATAAAAGTAATGGTTAGAGAAATTATTTATATCATGCAACTTGGGATGTAAGGCTAACGATAAAATGAAATATAGATAGTTGGAAAAATCCAGTTAATTCTTATTTCTGGACTTCATATTTCTATCGGTCTGAAGCACTCAAAATGTAGAAGTTAGTGGCAATTAGTGACAAGCATTTAAAATAGCGCTTTATCCACGAGGAAGTTATGTTTCTCCGATTGCGTAAACACTCTAGGTGATGAAACTGTTCAATATCGTGTAGAATACATTTTATTTTTCCCTCACTTTTCGAATCTTTATTAAAAGTACGTAAGTATGAAGAATGGAATTTGATTTTAATTGCAGTAGTATTGTTGCTGCTGCATGATACTCATTGTATTCATGTGGTTTCTTGATACTGAAGTTCATTGGCGAATTTAAATTATTGTAATAATAAAATAGTTGTAAATCTTATGCAATGTATTATTGAAAGAGCCAAGTTTGTTCAGAAAACCAAAAGTAGCAATCCAAAATTTCAAGTTGTGTTTTATATTCGGAATCTCATTGTGACGTAGTCTTCGAGGGAAATAATTATTTTATTACAATTTTTATCAATAGATAATTTAAATATGAATCAATCGGACACTCACTGAAAAAACCATGTACCAGGCTGTGAGGCGTCCCGGTGTCAAGAAAATAGATATCGTCGGAAACGCACGAAACACTCAAGAGTTACAATCTTGAAGCAACACGAGAGTTCACGGAAAGTACTCTTGAATGACTGCCCAAATAAGCAATTGTGTCAATTTCTATCATGAATGCACTAAGCTGGACAATTTAAAGGAAAAAACAATAAGTTTCGTATGATATCCTGCAGCATGTGTATTTGCTGCAGCTTGTCCTCCAGTACGTGTGCGAACACACACAGAAGTGTGACAGCATTGTGACGGAATTCCTGTGATGTCCTTCCTGTGTAGAGACAAGCTGGATATTGTTAATTGGAAACTTTCTCGTGTTTCACATTTAAGGAGAACCGGCGCTTGATAATGATCCCGTAATGACCCTGCAAACCAATATATTAATTGTAGGAGCGGTGGGGCGTACCACGGCAAAAGAAGCAGTGAGTCACCGCTGCCTCCAAAACTGAGCCAAAGCAGGTCCCCCGTTCACATCACCGCATAGACGTCGGTGGGAGTGAATATGACAGGATACGTAGCTAAAACGGGAAATTAAATTTTCTTCATCCAATCAGTCGGAAATAGTTTGGGCCGACAAGTGTTGGTAACAATATGTAGGCTCTGTTAGCTAATAATGTAGTAGTCGTTACGTAGTGTCGAATACACGATCATCTCTCCAGGAGGTCAAGCAATGGTGTCTTGAGCAAATTTGCTGTTTGTACGGACGCCCACGCATTCTTTGGTCACGAAATTAACTCTGGTCAGAACAACTTAAGTGGCGGGCGATTCGTCGATATGACTATCCATCCTCACGCACTCCAATTATCCGCCCTCTCTCAAATTCCGATAACTGGACGATTCTATTGCACCATAAAAGCAGAGTAGTTGAAGAGCTTTCCACAAGCGAAAAGAGTGTCCCACTACACATGAGTTACCTTTCTATAGGCTACGTGCTGCAGCACATTCGAGGTCTGATGGAAAGTTGCGTCACTACGCAACCTATTTGACGACGTACTTGAGATGAAACTACATACCGAATTTTGCAGAAAACGATTACATAGTGCCTCTTTGTCAGTATATAGTATTTTCGTTTCATCTATGAACGCGTTCCGAGGTCGGCGTCGCGAAAACATCACTACTAAAGATAATAGTGGACATTGCAAGCAGATGGGTCCATAGTTTGCTATTAGCTAGTGCAATAACGCCTAACCCACCGTGCCGATGTGTGCAAACTTGCCGATGAATATGGCCACTGGCACACTCGTGTTTTATTACATCAACTGCTCTCATACGCAAACCATATAAAAATGATTTGTGATCACCACAAAGCCTCCATACGATCCAGGATCTCTGCGAAAAAAGTCACTGTCGGAAAGAAACAATCAATTCTTTATGATCTGAGCAACTGTGTTCTTGAACTTTGACGAAAACGTTGCAATGTACTTTGTAACAAGATATTACATTAGTCGATTTATAAATTAAGCATGTAAATTATCATCAAATAAATATTTATGTACCTAAAGCTACGTAATATATTTTGAGGTTTCAAAATTCCTGAAATTCTGATAATTTTCCTCCCTAAATATACGCTATATACTAAATTTAGGATAATATAACAATATTCTACACTATTATTTCAGTACTACCTTAATGCAATTTTTCACGATTCAAAGTTACTTTGCAGAATACGTATTTCATGGGTACCACGTACGTGTAACCTAAAGAATATTACTGTCGTTACTTTAAAGAAGGTCTTCATTTATTTGAGCGGACTCGTGTCAGAGCATAACAATTCCACCAATTTTATTTGAAAATCACCGTTTCATGTTTGGCAAGGAAGAATCTCATCTGAAATATGAGCAAGCTCCTCACTGCAGTTAGCTTCTGAGTGTAAATAGTGGCATGCAGCACAGGTAATTTGTAAATTATCACGAATTATCTTGCACAAAAAATTAATTGTAGTGTAACTTACTAAATGTTACGAAATTAGGTGGAACTTCTGTAAGTTCCAAAATTTCAATATTGAATATTAGACGATGCTAATGTTTAGGAATTAATAACTACCGCAAACGAACACCAGGAGACGATTATTTTGCCAATCGATCATCGTTGCTTCTGAGCAGGCGAATAATAAATTCATTGAAGTTCGCATGCATCAGAGTAAGGTTCTAATCCCCCAGCCATATTGCATTGTGACAATCCCGAGATGTTGCGTGTTGCGAGTTAGGGTAGAGGGAGGGATTCCAGTCGTAATTGCAGAACGTCACTCCATGTCGTGCAGAATATTGGTGGCAGAATACGGGTTTGTACGTCGAGAGTGGCTGCTAGCGTAAATGAACATGTCTGGCACGAGCAGGGGAAGATGAGAAAATATGAAGATTTGATGTATTATGCATTTTAAAATCATAGAAATTATATGCGACAATCTGTCTTCTCTTCCGTGAGTTATATCGCAAAAACTGCCAACTTACCTATGGCTCTTTTAATGATGCGAGCAATTTACACAAATGTGCTTCAATCAAAACCCTCCATTGACACTTTGCTATCATTACAATCAGTTTTGAAGTTAGATATTGATTGTTGTGAGTTTGACGAGAAAAGAGAGTAATTATAGAACGTCACTTTGCTCACTGTGTTGATCTACTCTTATTCGTCACAGTGTCAGCAGGTACTGTTCCGTAAGTTAAGTCTGAATTTAGAAAATTATGAGACCTTTCATAGGTCTTCGTGTTTCAGTTATACACAGTAAAGTCAACAAATCAATTCTATATTAGTTGACCCGCTTCGCAGTTCAATTACTCTGGATGTCTATCTTGTGCAGCAAACTAGAGGTGGTTGGACCATCCAGTCTGCCCTTCTGAGCACGAATAATTCACTCAAGTGCACTGACATCACAGCACCACTACTACCTCGAGATCATCAGAAAGCGTTCCCAAACTAGATCAAGCTGCTTGAGTTCGAGGGCAGTGAGAGGGGAGAGGAGAGAGAGCGCGAGGGAGAAGAGAGAGAGAGAGAGAGTGAGAGAGAGAGGTACACCGCTCGTAATGACACGAATCGTGGCGGAGTCGCTCGGTTCGGAGTTACGGGCTCCCCCAGGTTGGCGGCCGAGGCGTCAGCTTTGGCCTCAGGGACTGTGAAGGGCGTGGGTGGTCGACAAAGCAGAGAGGGGAGGACGTGAGAACAGAGGAACGAAATATATACATACCGGGTCAGCAATGGTGGAGGAAAAGGTGATGTAAAAGCAACGAGAAGCAAATCGGTAGGGAATACGAGAGTCATTTGAGGAATTCAAGAGAGATGGGAATGACAATAATGAATAACGAGAGAGAGAGAGAGAGGAAGAAAAAGGAAAGAGGGCAAAAAACAGGGAAAGGAGAGAGAGAAAGAGGGACAGAGAAAGAAAGGGGAGAGAGAAATGGAGAGAAAGGGGGAGAGAGAGAGAAAGAGGGAGAGAGAAAAAGAGGAAGAGAGAGAGAGAAAGAGGGAGAGAGAGAGAGAGAAAGAGGGAGAGAGAAAGAGGGAGAGAGAGAAGAGGGAGAGGAGAGAGAGAAAGAGGTAAAGAGAGAAAGAGGGAAAGAGAGAAAGAGGGAAAGAGAGAAAGAGGGAAAAAGAGAAAGAGGGAAAGAGAGAAAGAGGGAGAGAGAGAAAGAGGGAGAGAGAGAAAGAGGGAGAGAGAGAAAGAGGGAGAGAGAAAGAGGGAGAGAGAGAAAGAGGGAGAGAGAGAAAGAGGGAGAGAGAGAAAGAGGGAGAGAGAGAAAGGGAGAGAGAGACTGGGAAAGGGGGAGATATATATGGGATGAGAGAAGTGGAAGCAATGAAAACGGTGTGAAATGGGTATAGAATGAATCAGGCGAAGTATATAACATTAGTGAAGTAGGTTGGAGCCGTGAAACGTAGGAAAGTAGTTGCGATGAGGAATGATAACGGAATGGGGGCAGAGAGGTCAGATATTGAAGCAGGGAACGTAGGAGAAGCGACGATTGCACCAAGAGAGGAGAAAGAAGAACGCGAAGGGGAACGTGGGAGAGGCGCGGAGGGCGAGGGTGGAAGCGGCGGAGACGCGGAGCGGCGGAGGCGGTGGGGGCGGTGGGGGCGGCGACGCGTGGTTGCATCGCGGTGTTACGGTCGGGCGCACAGCAGCGCACCGCAGCGCGATGCAATATCTATGTGGAGTAGATGGTATCGGACCGCAGAACAGTGCACCGAGGCAGCGCGAGCACAGGCGTGAGCGCACGCAGCGGTGCCGTAGGCGGCAGCGGGGGCAGCAGCGTGTCCCCAGGCCGCACCAGCCCCGCCCCCCCCCCCGCCATCGGCACCAGCGTGCGTGCGTGATGACACCCGCAGCGCGGCCCGCGCGCGTGCCTGCGCCCCGTGCGGTAGGCGAAAAGCACGCGCCGTACGCAATGTGCGCGTGCGGTCGGCGCGGCGGGAGAAAGCGGACAGGGAGCAGAGAGCACGCGGGGAATAACGGCCGTTCTCCCTGTTGTCGGGCAGCGAAGCCCGTGCAAAACGCTCTTATCGGAAGGAGACACGGCCTACAAGTTTCTTCTCATAGCGTTCTGTAGGGGATATCATGCGCGTGTTTACATTTAGCTTAGTACACGCTACGTATGTGAGAACAAATGGCTAGACAGTTAATCTTCAAGTCAATCATCTGAGCAGCTGTTCGGGACCGATGATTTGCGAAACTCCCCAGGAGATTGGCGAAAATATTGTAATGGAGGCATCTGAAATCCCAAACGGAAATCATACAAAATCTTAAATTTTTAACGTAAAATAAAAAATAATATTATAGCATATCTAAGAATCAGTCGGAGTTAATCGCCAGTAAAAATGAATGCGTATTGTTTTCATCTTACTGGAATTGATGTTATGTTTTATTGCACTGATTTTGTATTAATTTGTATCAGTTGGACCTCAACCATCGTTTTAATAATATTCAATTATGTTTACCTTTTTCTGTATTAGCTTTTAGACAATATGAAAAATTAATTTTACTAAAAACATAATTTTGTTTTCTTTGTCACTAATTACTCGCGGTTCGCCAATTTATTTTGGTCTGCAGAAGCGTTTACAAGCAGAAAAGTTTGTAGCCTGCCCAACTCAAGAAAAATAATGACTAACACGACCACCTATATTGCCAGTTATCGGCGAGTATTTACAATATTTTATAAAGCAATTATCCTTTATCCCTGATAATCATGATATGAAATTTACAATTTGTTATTGATCACGAACCACTGATTTATTTTCTGAATAGTTTGGTCAGTAAAGAATTGAAAACCAATATTAAAATTCTTTGTCTCATTCTCCGTTTATAGAAATGTTGACTGCATAGTACGAATTCTATTTTAATGTAACGCCGAATTATATTATTGCAGATGTAATTGTAATAACGTCTAAATTACTTATATATTTCACAGTTGGGAAATGTCGTTGAGCATCACTCAGTAATAATACGCATTTTGATTTTGCTATTTATTTACTTATTTAATTATCGTATGGCATATTTTCCAGGATCGCGCCCATTGGCCGCAGTTCGGTTCCCATGTTTTCGACCGAGGGGGTCGAAACGGCGCGGGTCTAGTGGATCTTTTCGAGCAGGCACGCCCTAGGGGCGTCCCCATAAACGCCTAGGTGTGATTTTCTTTCTCCGCCAGATGTCGGTCTCAGTTAACTATAACCGAACTCTCTGGTTGGAAGAAGGTGAGATCTCGTTAGGATGGGAATTTGCTGAAGGGATTTAATTTTGCCGGTTATTGGTTAGTGTTCTTTTAAATGCCACAAGCGAGTCACGGCTACTGTAGGACTTTTTGCCATTCGAAAAAATTCACACGCCCCTGCTTTGAACGAATCAGTGCTGGGGGAGGGGGTCTCAGAGGCCAGTAAGCAAACCAGTCGCCCACCGAAGCGTTTTCATATTATATTTTCAAACTACAGAAACACTGATCGACAACAATGTTTGCTGAGAAGCCATTTTATATTTTTAAACGTTAAATATTGTTATTTTCATTTACGTTATAAAGATAACAAACAGTACGCTTATCTCGAAGTTCCTATAACATGAATTCAACACTGTACACAGCATGTTTCGATGTTCCCAAACAAGAATTTTACGGTAGTACGACTTTAATACCGTTGTGGCGCAATAAGTAACATCAAAGGATGGAAGAGAATTGAATCGCAAACGGCGAGATTGTGAACACACGGAATAAAGAACGACGAAACTGGCCACATCGAAGAACCAGTTGAAACGAAGCACCGACTGCTCCACGCACAGTATGCTCTCCAATCTCGGAGAATATTAATATACGTCGCCAGAAAGAAATATTTGAAACTTTTTTGTCATTTGCTCGAAATATGTTTCTCTGGTTCAGTATGACAGAACGCAATATTTAACGTTGACCAATGTTCTCTGACAAAGAAAATGTAAAAAAACATTGGTGTACCGTAGAAAAGGATTTGAAGTAATTTTTTTAGAATGTAATTTTGGATTCTTTATGAAATAGTATGCATCCTAAAACTATTCCTGGAATCCTTCTTGTTTATCAGAAAGAAATTACTAAAGATCAAGATAAAGAATATCACAACATTGTACACAAAAATATAATTGAAAAAAGCGAGATAAAACTATAAAATATATACCGACAAAATCAACATAGACTGTAAAAGATAAATTATTGTAAAATGTCAGTAAAAAAGTTATCGCTCATATGATTAGAACATTTGATATTCGTCACATTCGAATTATTGCTCTAATTTGGGAATAATGTCATTGACTCCTCTGTGCTTACGCAACTTAATGCTATATCATAATGTCTGTCACTCAAATTACCTTTTTGGGTTTTGGTGGTGCAAAAATAACACACATTTATTTTATTTTATTTTTATTTATGTATTTTATTAATTAATTTATGTACATAAAAACCGTATATCTCCGTCTGACATTTAGCCGTGTATGAGTATCATCAAGTGCGTACAATATCTATTCAGATATTATGTTAAAAATCAGACAGAAAGAAATAGGATAAAAAGTTCATTTTACGAAGCATAAAATAAAGCAAATATCATGTTAACATTTTTATACAGATCATTGTCATTATAGAGAGAATCATTTAACGTGTCTTAGATCAATTTAATAAATCATGAAATTGAAACAATTTTTGGAGTTGGTAATACGCATATCGTCATTACATTCAGAAGTTATACAATGTCCCCCTCTTTTGGACAGAATGATGACCTACTATATAAAGATATTGAACCACCACTGTGAATATGTAGTATGGGCATTTTATGTTTTATGTTACAGATACTCTGTACTAAAACATATGTTGTGTATATTGTCTTATGAATGTCTGCGTTATATATGGAACTATTTGATCTGCGTTCAGAACATTAGTTTTAAAAGAAATACTGGTTCATAAATCCAAAAGCAACATCAATACTTCAAGTTGCGTTTCAATTCTCATCTTCATTATTCGTGTATATATTATCGGCAATTTAGATGATGTGGTGTTCGAAGTGTTACCAGATAAAATTCAGCATATTACGGGAGAATGAAATTTACGAAAGGTCACGCATAGATCTGTAGTAAGGTTTGCAGAGTTTTCAATCCACAGAATATCGCACTTAACATTATATTACCTTCACTTAAATGCAAGTTTCATTTGAGCTTCTGCAGAATGGAAATCTTACGAATTTTGTAACCTAATCTTCTGCGAGCGGAATGTAATTCCTTTACAGTGGTATCTAATCGTGAATTGATTATATATAAAAATTTTACCTGACATTTTTCCTTATCTTAAAGCGTTATTATTATTATTATTATTATTATTATTATTATTATTATTATTATTATTATTATTATTATTATTATTATTATTATTTTCATCATCATTATCGTCATCATGGTATTTACTATTCTGAAGTCGACCCAAGATATTGTAAAATATCACGCTATTCAATATTTCACGTTTGTGTTAATGTGCATTACCTTTTCTGACATGAGAATATATTATAAATGTAAAGATGGGGGGAATTGGCGCGAATATTCAATTGGTTTGGATTGCGAAAAAACAGTAAATGCAGAATAAATGTTATTACTTCTAGAGCATGTAGAGGAGTTGCAAATGATTACTTTTTGCCGTTAAACATACTTTTGTGGGAAATTGTTAATAATGAAGTAATATGCATTTGTACATATGGTATTTGCCGTTGGGTTTTAGGGAACTCCGTATGTAGATCTTCGCAGGTTCGAGGAAACGTCACGGACTGCGTCAGAACGTGACCGGCCGAACATATGTGTTTACGGGGTTGCCTAAAAATCAGGATCGAATGCGACTTGTAAACATGCATTTAACTCTCTGTTATATCCAATTATTCACTACGTATTCAATGGTAAAATTGATCATTTTCGACACATCTACTCGTACATGCTAGAGGAGTTTGTAACATTTATTCTCAGTAAGTGTGTATATACATATACATATATGTATGTATGATGTGTTTATGCATGTTTGTTGGTGTGTGTGTGTGTGTGTGTGTGTGTGTGTGTGTGCACTGAGGCACTACAGCCTCATCAAACCCATCATGCCATGGCGCCCTAGTCATGGGCTCCTGAGATCTGTGGTAAGTAGGTCGCAACCCATTACGCTATTTATTGGGCATTCTCACTGGGATATGGCCGGGAAAATCGTCAAATTATATTTGTCTCATCCGGGAGTCGAACCCACGGTCGCGGCAGAGAAAGCTAGATCGTAGCTATTCGATTTCCATAAATACAGCCTTTCACTCCTAAAAAGTGAAGATAAAGTAAATGGTCTTGTTAGCAAAAATGAGCTACGAAAATCTGATTGTACCCCAGATAGCTCAAAACGTAGCATTTAGCTCAAAACGTAGCAATAGAAACGTTTCTATTTTGAGTACTTCTAAATTCTTTAGATTCCATACAGACGCAGTACACAGCTTTTAGGTTAATTTGCAACACCTACCGCCCAAAGGCATGCTTTTATTTCTTTATATTCATGTTGAATATCCTTATTGCACCACTCTTTCATTCAGTTGACATATTTTACGTACGTTATCAAAGCAACTCTCCCGAGAAGCGAATCTAGCGACTCTAAAATGGAAACATTTCTGATTGCCCCATTGCTTGAAAACTGTTACAGCAGCTGACAGCGATTTCAGCCGCGTGTCAGACCGGAGAGAACTTAGACAGGAACTTCCTCCCGCGTCGCTCGGTCTCCGAGCGCGTTTTGCGGCTCTCCGCATCCGATGCCCGCGTCTAAATACGTTTCCAGCCTCGACCGTGTTCGCTTTGTGAGCACGCCGTGTCGCGTCACCGCCGCACTCGACGACCGTCACGGAGCTCGAAAGTTTCTGCTGCACCCCGCCATTCTCACTCGGGCCGGAACCGCACTGAATGAAGCATATTCTGAGAATCCTTTTAACGCCATATTTCGGGGAAAACTGTCGGTAGTTTTGAGACCTGCGAACTGCAAGTTTTGAGAGTATGCTTCGTTAATTACAATTCTTCATTTGTACAAGACGTGTTAAGTTCAAAAAGATGAAGAAAAAAAGAGAAGAGAGGTAGGAGAGAAAGGGACAGAAAATGAGACTAAAAAATATCCGTGAGATAGGAAGGGAAATGGAAGAAGAAATACTAAGAAAATGAGAAATATATAACTAGTATAAACATAAATAGTAAAAATACATAAATAGTAAAAACGGTGACGTAAGAAATATGAGTAAACAACAAAAATAAAAGAGTAGCGAGAAAAGAAGAGAGAACAACATTGAAAGAGAAAAAAATACGCAAGAATTGTTACTTGAAAAGGTACTTTTACACACCGACAAGCGATAGTTTAATAATGAAGCTAGTTATTTTGAGAACGGGTGAATAATTAATGTCTCGTAAACATTATTTCTATTGTAGAGATCCCGTTAACGGCCAAAGTTCTGAGCCATTTAAGAAAGCTATGATATCGTTTGAAAGGCATTTCGACGGACAAAGGGACTGAATGACTAAAATTTTTACATATTACCCATATTTAGTAATTAATTACCAATATGTAGGATTCGGATGCAACAAGACATTACTATTGTGCCTAACTCAGAAAAGATGCGTTTTAGAGCGTTAAAATCAGTTTGGCGTGTATCGTGAGCCCCAGTCTACACAATGATTCATTTCTAGACATTTCATTCCAAGTACAATGTGAAGAGGAAAATACTCCACTCCATTGGTGTGTGTAGAAATCATATTATTAATAAGAGTAATAACAATTTTCGCACGTGTAAAATATTAGCTTTCACAAAAGTCTCAAGTGATAGGGTCATTTTTCACTTAACATTACATATTGATTTTATGTCATTAGTCCGTGGGGAGGGGAGAGGACCCTTTTGTGTTTGGCACTGATGTTAATTCAAAATGATGTTCTCCAATAACACTGGTACTACAATATCACAAACTTTCTCGTAGTATTTCTAACTTTTCAATTTTTGAAAATTCAGAGAATTCAACGAAAATGAGATCTATGCCATTCTTTTAAGTGTTCTTGTTCTATTCGCGGGAAAAATTGAAAAAAAATTGGAGCGGTTTTTGAGAATTTTTATAAATAATTTGCATTAATTTTAAACAGATAACTGTCGAAAACTACTTGCTTAAAATAATTATACAAAATCTTTTTTAAGATCTGATATTTTACAGATATTATTTAAGACAAACATCTCTATCTTCAAATTTGTAGTTTTGCAATGATAACTATTTGAAATTTTCGAAAATACAGAGTACATTGGAAAAGGAAGTAACACCAACTTTTTATCGTCCTTTGTAACACTGTAACACGAGAAGAAAATTTAAACAAAAAAAAATTGGATCCAGTTTTCAGAAAATAAAACTGCCTACATTTCACGGAAAATTAGGGGAAAACAATTAATTTCTGAACCATTGTCTATGGCTTCATTTTAAGGCATATATTTTAGAAAAATATTAATATTTCATTAAGGGAAAAATCTCTATCTTCAGTATTGTAGTTATAGGAAGGCGCAGAAAAATTCAGAACTTTTGCAATTTTCAAAAAAATCAGTCTTCAAGAAAAACGAGCCATTTAATGAGTTCTTTACGCTATCCGAGGCGAAAGTTTAATAAACAAATTTGCTGCCATTTTTAGAAAATTTTGAAAACGTTGAGGCTTTATGAATAGTACCCCAAAATATCCGTTTCAAACTCGCAGGGCCTCGAGTACGTTTAGATCGATCGGAGAATATCAATTTGGAAGAAAATTATCTAAACGGAGGTACCGTTGAGCAAATACAGACAGATCTTTTGCCATCAACCGATGTTTCGCTATTCAAAACACACAACATGGATCCTGACTACACAACGTGTTAGAAGTAATTTATTACATACAAGAAATATGATTTATCCACTTTCTTATTTCCAAGGCCCAGTAATACGAGTTCTGCCGAAACATCGCCTTTTTTCCGCAGCGTTACAAAACTTCCTCTATTATACGTGAGCAGTATGCGAGAAAGCAAAAATAGATTGCGATTAATCTTCGTAATAATGTTAATATTTTTATTCCGGGTTAACATTTGAATTAAATTAACTCAGAATACGAATATGCCACTTAGCCTCGCTTTCCTCTGAGCCACACATATAACTACAATATTAGACCAATATGCAATATTTACCCGACGTCCGGCAAATAGACGGTCATGAAATGTCACAGAAATAATATGGCGCTGTAATATGCTTCCAACGTGACCAAGAGCATCTGAAATGTCTATCTCGAGTTCCCGTTACCTCGAGAAATGATGCGCCTGCGGTCGGCGTAAGCTGTTCCGGCGTGCAGCTCAGTTTACGCCGGCTGTCTCGTCCCCAGGGATATGGCGCAGTCGGAGCGTTATCTCCATCGCCTACGCAACGGTCGCCCGTGTTATGCCTGAGTTGCGAGGATGTTGTGAGATCAATTTCCCAGCGTTGTTGATAAGCCATTTCTGGGAGATAGCTCAGTCATCTAAGAGTATTTGACAGATGACCAAGTCGAATTAATTTTCCCCTAATTTAAATTCTGCCCAGACACACTACGATACTTCGGATGTTTGAAAATTCATAAGCAATAAGCCAGATGAGTTAACATTTTAACCCTCTAGTAAATGCATGAGTGGAATAACCTAAATAAATTCGAAAACAATACGAGATCTCCAAAGTTGAGCGCATTTGATTGGAAACACAACTGAGTACAGGTTATTTATTTAATAATCTAATTTAATATGTTAAAGTTTTATTTCATTGTGAAGTTAAAATTCACGAAGGATGTAAATAAGTATGTATTTTATTTGGGGTAAAATGTTCCACAAATAGATTCAAAATCAGTGTAAATCTGAATTGCCGGACAAACATGAAAATAAATAAAACTAATAGCATGCCGCTAACTTTCTTCTATGTCCTCTCTACTTCGTTCTTATTCGTACACAATCAAAGTTGCTCCAATCTCCATTCGCCAAACCAAAGTCGAGTGCGGATGCAAAGAAGCCTAGCGAACTCGAGAACTTTGCAGCTACCACTTCCCCGGCCCAGCGAGCTCCTTCTCCCTTCCCCGCTTTTCTTTCTGCCGACGTCTTCGCCCCACCGGCCCTCTTGTAGTCGGTCACACCGCCGCCTCCACCCCAATGAGGGACCTTCCACTTCCGACGCCAAACACCCCGCTACGGCGCCCGCCATGGACCCCGCCAACTGGCCCACTAGGACCTCCCGCTACGGCCACCGCGACGTATCCCGCCACGAGCCCCGCCACGCCACGATCCTCGCCACGAGCCCCGCCACGATCCCCGCCACGACCCCCGCCACGACCCCCGCCACGACCCCCGCCACGACCCCCGCCACGACCCCGCCACGACCCCCGCCGCGACCCCGCCACGACCCCCCGCCACGACCCCGCCACGACCCCGCCACGACCCCCGCCACGACCCCCGCCACGATCCCCGTCACGATCCCCGCCGCGACCCCCGCCACGACCCGCGCCACGACCCGCACCACGACCCCCGCCACGAACCCCGCGACGAACCCCGCCACGACCCCCGCCATGACTTCCGCCATGGCACCCCGCCATGGCCCTTGCGGCGGAAACCGCGACGGACCCCACCAAGATCCCCGCCACGGACCCCGCTACAGTCACTGTCAGTCCCCGCCATGGACCCCGCCGTGGTACCAGTACTGTTCCCGGCACGGTCCCCGCTACGGATCCACCACATTCTCCAGTAGCAGATCCGCCACGCTCTCCGCCTCGTTTCCCACCACGTCCCTGTAACGGTCCTCGCCACATTCCCCGCCACGGTCTCTGCAGTTGTATCGGCGCGGTCTTCACCACAGTCCCCGCCACGATCCTCGTCACAGTCCCGACACGGTCTCCTTCCCACCGCCGCGGCAGCTCACCGCCACCAGCGCCTCGCGCCAGCCTCTTGACGAGGCCCCAGGCGAGCCCTCCAGTCACCGCCGCGAGCCTCTCTCGCTGCTTGCCAGGGCGGAGAGGTAGTGGCCCCTTCGCAGAAGAGAGAGCGTGCCATGCACTGGGGCTCCCCTTTCGCCTCTAACCAGTTTTGTTATTGTGCACCGCCAAAATAGCACGCCCGCGGGACGCCTTGCTATAGCGGAGGCAAAGATACATCAATATGCTTTTCCTCACAAAAATAGGAAAACCGTGCGTGAAGCTGCATATGTGATGCTATAGAACTCTCTAAAACGAATCAAACACGTCCGAGTGTTGAGATGTACGGAAATACCTTACACATTGGAGCTTTAATCAAGTCGAGGACACAATAGGAAGATGGAGATACACAGAAATACGCTAGAGTTTTTAATGACATACTTTTTCTAAAAAAATGCAGCAATTTCTATTAATAAAAATATTTTAATGTATTCTTATTAAAATTTTAATGCATTTGATGTTTTTTTCATTGCTAGTCATCAACGAACTTTAAATTCACGATACCTTGCACTTACAAAACGTCATATAATACGACAGTGCGGAAATAAGTTATTAGATTAATTACACTCAGTAACTCCCTATATCAGTAACAAATTTACTGTGTTCACGGTTTTAGTATCGGACGCCATCTATCGAGATCGCCAGATATATCGTTTATTTTAGAATGAAAAATTGATTGCTGAGTCGCTCGATCTCGGGAAACATTTTCTTGACCACTTAGTTCTCTTAAACTATCGTCTTTCTTCGACTTTTTTCTTTTGCCGTTGCCAACAACTTTTTCCGATAGCTGAAACTTTGGGCAATTTAAAGGGGATGATACGCAAACCTGTACAATTCAACGCGATATGTCGTAGAGAGTATGACGCCGAAAAGTGGATAATACTCGTTCCTCCAAGCTAAAACACGACCGTTAATCTCCCGAGCGTCGAAAATACGCTTTTGTTATCCCGCTAGTGTGTTATTTTTATGCACACTTGTTTTTGACAAATAATATTTTGATGTGAAAATCACGCCTTCACCTCGTTTGGGAAGAAACTCCTAATTAAACATATATTGATGAGAGACGATTGATAGTGTATGAGCCAGCATCAAATGCCCTTGACAACCCCTCCTACACTTGGCGTCGCTATTGAGAAATTCTGGTAGCAGATGCTTTTCATCTAGTTAAGCTTTGTTTCTAAAGCCCCTTCTACCCTCATGTCAGCTGTCGGCTCTTCGTTTCTTTAACGGGCATCTTGACACACTCCCTTGATAATGTAGGAGAGGAGGCAAAGTAATTTACAGCAGAAAGAAAATTTCAAACGCACAAATGCTCTCAAGTGAGATTATGTACTCGCTTATAAGCTTCCGAAATATCTATCGATCCGTCGCCAAATTCACGTTTCATGCTCCCTTTAAACGTTACAAAAATGTTCATGGGTAGCTTGTTGGAAATGTTATTGACATAATATCGAGAACATGAATGGTCATGAGAAAGTGTCAAATGAATCAGTTGGCATCATCATCGTATTCATAATAATAATAAAATAACAATAATTATTATTATTACTGTTATTATTACTATTATTGTTATTTTTCATTGTAGTTCATGTATTTACATCGAATATTTACTGCGTATTTATAAAATATCGCCAGAACATTGTTAGTAACAAACGCCACATGACATGGGGATAATGAAGTGCGAATATGCAGTCGATGTTCTCCACACGAGAAAACTGTCATACGTGTCATCATAACGGAATGCACAAAGCCGTATTTATTATTTTGTTACCATCGTTCAATATTTTATATGTATTGTTGAATTGATAAAAAACAATAAAGATGTTCGTACACATGAGGAATTTTATATGCAATTTTTGGAACTGGTAAACAAAGAAATATAGAGGGAAAAAAATATTAGAATATTGTCTTCCTGGAGAACCAACGATATTTCTAGTTAATAACTAGTGTCGTGAAAATGAAAAAATTAAAAAGTTATTAATTTTAATACTCAAAACAGAGAAGAATAAATAATATATTTGAATTCGTCATCTCGGTTTGGTCATTGAAATGAATAGAGATTTAGAAATTAAATTTGTTCATTTACTTAAAAAAGCTTGTGAAGAAGTAAAATATATTTTAATATAATTAAAAAATTAATTACAGTTTGGTGCGTTATTAAGTTATCATCATTACGTAAATTACTGTATATGTATATTATACACCTCAGACTTACAGAAGATATGACTGCAAATTCCGAATACATCATAACGGTAGACAAATATATTAAATATTATGAAAAGAATAGATATATTAAAACGGTAAAAATATTACCAGCTTTACAACCATTCTCCGGCGGGTATTTTCATGATAAATATATTTATTTCGGCTAAGTAAGTTGCAAATAAAAAGAAATTTTAATCATTACACAGTTACCTGGCTCGTCCATCCGTGGGCTTTGAAAGTTTCATGAAAAAGTATCTGTAAAAATTGGTTCAAATATTATGTTTAAAACAACATTAGATTTAATTATCGTCTGTCTGTTGAATCAAGTCTTACCGATTCAATTTATGTTGGTCAGTACAGAAATACACACTTTAGATGCCTAGAAATTCTCAAAAACCCGGTTATATTTGGAATATTCGATAAGGATTCGTCTGTAAACAGTGCAAATTGATTCGTCTTACCGAGAGAAATCAAAAGAGCTATCGATCATCACTGTATGCGCCTCAAAAACTCCCCCAAGAAAGTATTTTAGTGTTTCATAGATTATCTTGGATTTTCGATTGTTTTAAAAAATGGTACTTTCGCCACCAGTCGATCGAGACGCATCGTATGGCATTTCACTTGCATCGAATGGTGGACTAGAGGAGGTCTAATCGTAACGGACAGATGGACGGACACGCAGGTTACCCAATTACTACATGTAGAATATATGTATTGTTGTGATAAATATAGACTCAGCCACTTCCTAAAATTAGCATACATTACACAAATAAAGCTTTTATAGTTGTACATATAAAACACGCTATGAATTGAAAGTAGAATTATACTGACATCTCTCAAATATTTGTCAAAGCTGATAGTTAAAAATGAAAGCGTTGATTTATCGTTGATTCATAAAATATGAATTTTAGAACCAGTACTCATTGAAAGTCAATGCATCATTAATGAACGCAAAACATCGAGTTTTCAAGTATTCTTGATTCTTTATTGTGATTCTACTGCCATACGGGTATACCTGGATGGATCAGTCAAATAATAAATAGATTATCAGAATACGATATGAATTATAACCGAACAATGGTGGAATAAGAGACGGAGGGAATGGGAGATCTACGAGAAATCTTCCAACGAGCTCGCTTTGTCCACCACAAATTTTATAAGGATCGATCTGGATTTGAAACCAGGCACCAGAGTGAAAATCTAGCATTCTGGTCGCTATCATAGAGATTATCCCTGAAGTTCTGAATAGAGATATCCTCAACGAGGATATTTGAAATTTAATATTAGTTACGAACTATATTCTCACAAATATCACATTTAAACAACGATGTGGTTTTGCACCACACGCTGTTGGATATAAATTGCCCTGATATTTTAACCCTCAAGATATTTGAAAGGCGAAATATGCAGACAAAATTCATGTGAGTTAAAATTCTTTATATTATCAAAAAATATTGAATTGTTTCTTAGTTACGGCAGTATCGTACCTTACATTACTCAATTTTTGTTTGCACTCATATTTTTAACTCCCTAATCACGAAATTTGTATTTGAGGCAATGAAAATAAATATATACATTGAACGTGATTTTTAAAGATGTGTAAACTAACGCCCCATAATATGATATTTCTGTATGCGTAGCGAATAAGTAATTAAGTCAAAATTTGGCCAAAAGAGTTATAAATGTGTATAAGTGACAAAATGTTGTGTTCACTTAAATCGAAGTTATTGGGATGTGTTTTCCTATCAAATTTCAAACTTAGCATGCTTATATAAGTCTACTAAAACAAATACGCGCAGGTAATTCAAAGGAGAACAACCGTCCAAATAACGTTTATTCGCGCCCGGTGAAACGCGGTGAAGTCCAGTTCACTATTTACGTAGATATTGTATCAGATATCAACTATCCAAAAGAAATTATTTTTTGAACTGGAAATGTTAGTAGCTTCTTATAGACACGCCTGGTCACGAATCTTCATAACTGAATCCTTTCAATCCCAGGATGAGTAACTCACATTTTTATTGTTCCTCATGTTTTACTAGAGAAGTTATACAAAATTAGCAGTACATTATATTCTATTTTTTATACACGTCTGCTGAGAAAGATTTTTTAACTCGTTTCGACAGTACTGAAAAATTTTGTTCAGTTATAGGCTTCACAAAAGGGCCTAAAAGAATCAATATCACTTGTGAAATGAACAGGTAAAGGATATGAGGAAATATCAAATGCAGTTAACAACACTGTATTTACATATTTTTCGTCACTTAACAGCAATATCCAGATTGTCATCTCCAGTTGGTGGTCCAATGTATTCGAATTTTGTTAAGTTATAAACTTAATACTAGAGCCTATATGGAGTTACTGCTCCTGTGATACAAAAAGGTAAACAAGGTTCACAAGGCAATATGTAATGCAATTAACTATATTATTTACGTCATTGTTTGTTACTTATAAATCAATATTGTCATTTTCATTCAGTAGCTCGATTCTGATAATTTTGTCCAGTTATAGACTTAGAATACTGGACTAAATGGAGTTACACTGCTTGTAATACAAATGATAAAGGATATGATCACCAGAAAATATGATACACTTAACCAGGGGTCTTCAAACTGGGTTCCGCGGAACCCTAGAGTTCGCTGCAACGTTTCCAAAGTTTTGCAAGTGGTCACTATTTGCTCAACCAAAATACACGAAAAATGGAAATCATCGTAGAAGGAATATTTTATATAAGAACGGAGTAGTGGTCTGTCTTAGTAAAATATTATATTAATATATTAAATCAAAAATACAATATTAATATAACGTGAATACAAAAAGCAGTTGATTGTTCAAACATATAAGCATAATTAATCAATTTAAAAAAGTATAGGAATAAAACCAAAATATAAAAAAAATTGGATTTTTTTCATTTTCAGATTTTGAAAGAATTTTGTTCACAACTGATGATGGATAAAACTAAATCACGAGAAATGTCGGGTTTCAGAATATGTGAAAAAATGAAACTTGTTTTCGTTGAAATTTTTTTCTTTTGACTGTCGAAATAGAAAAAAAGGGTTCCTGAATATTAAATTATTAATATTATGCGACATTCTATTTTATACGTTTTCAATGTTAACATTTTTTTGCTTTTTGTTTTGCTAAATTTTGCTAATTTGAGTAGAAAAAAGCTTTGATAAACTATTTTATCTACTACTTAAACATGAAGTTACATAAAAAACGTGAGGTCGAACAGTTCCTAAAGATGTACCTCTGCAGTAAACAACACGGTATTTGCATTATTTGTTTACAAAAATCCTAAATTACTTGTAAGTGGACAATATGACCAAAAAACATCATGTTAATACGTTTAAAAAATATCTGTTTTTACTGACTGTGTTTTAATGTGCTTTTATGTGTGTTTAACTGTGTTTTTAATAATGTGTTTCTACTGACCAAAACTCAATTCTATACTATTTATTTCCATACTATTTAAAAAATAAGTTTTGAGAACAATACAAACAAAAATATACAATTTCAAACTGAAAATAAAATCCTGGGCTATTTCCCAAGTTACATAAATTTCGTTACTAATCAGCAGTCATAAACATCAGGATTGTTATTTCCATTCAGAGGTCCGATGTCTTCATCATTGTCAGAAAGAAGACAGATTAGTGGTGTTGAATAACCGGGCTAGAGGACAAAAGATCATCTTTTTCCCCCTAAGAGGAACCGTGATCCTCTAAACAGCTTTCTTTGAGGTATGTTAGCGAGAGAAACTGGAAGTTCGTTTTTAGATGCCAACTAGAAAGAGAAGTTGTGAAATGGCCCGTACTCAGAATATTTTTTAAAGAATTGCGAATAGTTCACTTTCTTGGTTCCAATTAAAATTCAAAGCGAACTGAGAAAACAAAGCAGTTACAGTTCAACATGGTGCAACTCTCAATGACCACTTTGCCGGTCAGAATAAATGAATAACCCCTCGGATACCATAAGCTTGCGTTTCTACCAACATTGTTTCTAAGTAACGTAAAAATACAGCCATCATAGAGTTAATAGAAAGTCATTTGCTGAATGCGATGATAATTTTTAAAAAAAATGGAGTTGAATCACCTGGGCTTTACATGGCTCAATTATGAATAGGAGTCAGTGATCGTACTTGCCAAATAGCGACCATTTCTCTCAGGATTTCCAGAACAGAAGAATTAGAGTATTTTTAATGGAAAATTTTGTTTGTTTTTGTTTTATGAAAGCCATTGTTATCTAAAGTTTGTTTATTACTCGCCTGTCCAATTTGCACAATAATAATTGGGAAAGTTCTGTTTCTTTAACTGTTTAATTTCAATCAATTTATGAATAGGGTTTACAAGTAACCTATACGAGTAACCTATGGCAAGATACGTGCCATAGATGCAATCTTGTGCCAAAATCAAACCTGTACCCAAGCAAAAATAATTGCATTCTTGCTTGAAAGATATACATACCATGGTACGGCGAAATACGCTTATGAAAAAAGAAACAAATTTTGCACAATAAGATAAAAAAAAGGGCCTTTGCAATCGACAACAATGCCTACCAACACCGTCTCTAACAATGTATGTGTTCTATCAACGCATGTGGGAATTCACCGCCGACAAGAGAGACGCAACCCAGAGTGCCTGTGATGGAACAACCGTGTGCGTACCCCCGACGAGCAGTCATCGTGTGTGTGTGTGTGTGTGGGTGGGTGTGGGCATGGGCGTGTGTGCGTGCGCGGAAAAAGGATAACTGTAAATGTGACTCTCAAGAGCCATGGAAAGTTTGACTGGCAAACTATAAAAATCTCAGTGTTAGTCTGTAAGTTTAGATTGTAAGTGCAAGTGCGTGTAAATATTGTAAATAAGTTGCGTCTAATGTAAGCGACAATTCAAGAGTGGAAGATATAGAAAAAGGCCAAGTGACTAACATGTGTGACGAGACCAAATGAGCACGAGGAGCACATGAAATTACCCCCTGTATTTACTTACTTACTTATTTATTTATTTATTTATTTATTTATTTATTTATTTATTTATTTATTTATTTATTTATTTATTTATTTATTTATTTATTTATTTATTTATTTATTTATTTATTTATTTATTTATTTATTTATTTATTTATTTATTTATTTATTTATTTATTTATTTTACGTCAAAAAACAGTTAAAAAAACTGCGTATGACGTGCTATGGGGAAAAGTGAATTGTGTGCACATTTTCAAAATTCTGTGATCCCTACACTAAGTCATATACTACTTAAATTTTGAATTTTGAAAGGGAGAAAAAAAACAAAAAAAAAACTCCCATGTAATAAAATCTATTTTCAAGGATAAATAAGCAATAAATTTTGGCACTTATTACTTCCTGCCGCGACAACATGGAAACGATAATTTGAATAATTGTATTTCCCACTGAATTCTAGAAGACGTGCACAGAAAATGAAGTTACATTTATGTCCAGAAGCAAAACAAGGGGCCATCTCAGCATTTGCTCAATGGATCAGGGAAACTGGACGAAAAACCTGATCGAGATGGGGGTCATTGACCCGGAAGCTGTGTTACAATAGTTGTTACAGGTTGTTTATACTCATTTATACAGTCCAAATGGTAATTAATGCATTATGTATCATTGTTAAAATTAATGTTACTTTTCTTGTGATGCTCATTATAGTCTCTAATTGTATAGAAACAGTTATGCAGCAGAAACGATTTCACTTGTGATTTAAACTTTTCTATTGAATTTAATCGTTTAATGTCATCTGGCAAAGTGTTGTAAAATAATGTACTTGTATGTGAATTTTGTATAATGAGCTGTTGATACTGTCACCTGATGAATACGATTTCTACGTCGAGTGTTATAGTAATAGACTTCGGCATTTTCTGAAAATATATCCCTTAAGCAAGTCATTTTTTACAAAAACCACTGATTCGTAAATAAAAAGACACGGTAATGGTTGAATTCCTAGATTAATGAAGAGAGGCTTACATGAATCACGTTTGTGGGATTTGGTTATTATTCGTACAATTCGTTTTTGTAATCTAAAAGTCTGGGAGCTATAAGATGTATTTCCCCAGAATATTATGCCATATCTCAGGCGGGAATGAACATTCGCGAAGTATACACAACGAGCAGTATGAAGGCTGACTGAATTTGCAAGAATTTTGAACGCGTAGCATAATGAACTTAATTTTGTGTTCAATTCATTTAAATGGACGTTCCATTTAAGGTTTGACTGAATTGAGAGACCTAAAAATTTTGTTGCCTTAACATCAGTCAATGGTACACCGTTCATTTTCAATGGATCACAGAATTGTTTATTTGATATGGAAAACTGCATTAAAACCGTTTTCTTTACGTTTACTATTAATTTGTTATTTCGGAAGCAATTTGAAACATCTGATATTGTACTATTTTCGGTTTCTTTATTGCAAAGGATGTTCGTATCATCCGCAAAGAGAACCGTTCTTCCGTTTTGAATCGTCGAGGGCATATCGTATATTTACATATCATATATTTACAATTTTCTATTAATGAATGAAATTCAAGAAGTTCCGTTGAACTTGTAAGTATATAGGGAGTGGGATGGCCCTACTGAAAAAATAGTGGTACTACGAAAGCACAAACTTTCTTGCATTATTTCTAAATTCTCTGCTATATTATACTACTACATCAGCCTGCAAAAGTGTTTTTAACCAGCAACTTGTTTCCGCTCAGAGACCCGAACTCAGATATGCAGAGTTAAATCGCCTTCATTCATTCAACTACATACGCCACATAAGCGCCGTATGGGTCCAAATCGGGCCGACGCTTACAAACGTAAATGTTTGCGAAATGTAAAGTACCCTCAAAAATCAAAATATTTCAGATCGATCGGGGAATAACAATTTTCAAGAAAATCGGATGTACGGTTAAGAGCTAGCGTTGGCCACAGACGGACAGACAGACGTTTTGCCGTCAATCATTTTTTCAGTATCAAAGACCCACAAGCCACGAATTCTGCTTACACAACGTGTTAAAGGAATTTTTCTATATTTGGTAACTGGATATATCTACTTTCTCGTTACCAGGGCCCGGAAATAAGAGTTTGCGGCCGAAAATTCGCCGTTTTCCGGAGCATTATTACATAAATTTCCCTTCTTACGAAGTACCTTCGTAAGGGCGAGAAGGAAAAATAGACATACAGTATATCCTCCCACAGTCAACATTTCCAAAGGCGTTTACCACCCTCCCACACTGAAAACCACGTATCAATAGCACCATCCTACCTCGACTTAACATCCCCAATTCCGAATATTCTATCGGGTTCACCTGTGAGGTTTTCTCCGAACTGGTGCGAGAACTTCTATTTGCGCTACTTATCAATGCAAACTTAATAAAAATGTTTAGACTTTCTGAAACATGGATGAACGAATCGAAATGCATTCGGGATTGCTTTTTCTGGTAACGAAGAGCGAAATGGGATTAGCTAGGAAACGGAGGTGATTGGAAAACAGCGAGGGGCGATTCCCCAAAAAAGCACCGGCAAAGAGGGCTCAGGGCATTAGCAGATGTCCTTACAGTGCCACTGACAGAGGTTCTAGGGTAGAAGAGAGGTTCACGCCCCAAGGTGGCTGGATTTTCTACTCTATATAGAAAACTAAGTCGAATTCAGACGATCTTTGGAGGAGAATTCTAGCAGCCGGCTGCTATGATCGGTAGTTTTCCGCGATTTTTCTGATCAACACCAGGCGAATGCCGAAACAGTACCGTCCCAAACCAGGTACCACACGCGATCTTTCCCCCTCTTCCTTATCCTATCCTCACTTCTTACTAACACACCCTCACATGTACTACACTACCACACGAGTCGATATCTTAAAGCTTGATGCGGCTGAGGCGGTGCTCTGTTGGTGGGAGATACCTGGTTGTGGAAAATACCCCAAGCCGACGCCCCGAATTTCGCGAGCCAGCGGGGGGGGGAATCACGCAATAAAAAAAAGCATGCACAACACTCATCGGACTTATGACCTTAGAAGTTGACGAAATCACTAATCAATCAATCCACAGCACCAAAGAAAGCGTTGCGTCGGCCAGAGTACTCACCTGCGGCGCGGTGGTGACGCACGTGAAGTCCGCGGCGGCGCCGGCGTCCACGCGCAGCGACGGCGGCGTCACGTGCGCCGTGAGGTCGGGCAGCACGCGCAGCTGCACGTCGGCGCTGGCGGAGCCCGCGCTGCTGTTGGCCGTGCACACGTACACGCCGGCGTCCTCGGGCTGCGCGCCGCGCACCAGCAGCGACCCGCCCAGCAGCGCGCGCCGGTCGCCCGGCGCCGGCAGCGCCAGCGGCCGCAGCCCCGCGCCGCCCTCGCGACGCATCGCCCACCTGCGCAGGCCACGGCCACGTCACACGCCGAAGACAGCCAGTCCGAGTTGGCAAGCGGAGGCGGTATCCGCCGTTGAGAACCAACCTATCCGTTGCCGCATGATCCACTTGTATGAAGTGAAGTGAAGTGAAGTGAAGTGAAGTGAAGTGAAGTGAAGTGAAGTGAAGTGAAGTGAAGTGAAAGTGAAGTGAAGTGTAATTAAAAAGTCGTGTAATCTTGTATTTAATAGTTTCAAATAACTGTGCAGGTCAACCATATAATGTAGTTAAGGCTATTATTGTTAGCATTATTATTATTATTATTATTATTATTATTATTATTATTATTATTATTATTATTATTATTATTATTATTATTATTATGTCTTTAAATAATTTAAAGTTACATTGTTAAATAATTTTAAGTTAATATTAGTAATATGTAAATTGTAGAGTTCTGTCACCAGGTTGTATATACCTACGTGCAGAATAATAAATATCTATCTATCTATCTGCAGGGCTCGAGACAACGGTTGTTAAACTCATTAGGATGTGACAGAGCAAAGAACGGACGGTTCAAGTTTGTAAGCAGAGACGGAATCCGCCGTTGATAACGAACCAAGTCCGTTGCCGCATGGCCCTCTTGCACCAAGGCTCGAGACAACAGTTGTTAAACTCATTAGGACGTGACCGAGCAAAGGTCGGACGGTTCTAGTTTGTAAACAGGGGCGGTATTCGTCGTTGAGAACCAACCAAGTCCGCTATCGGGGACGTATGTCGTTCGTTACTTTTCGTAACATTGTACTGTTCCTATAATATCGATGTATCTCAATAAAACAGAGGAAACAAAATTAACTCACCGGTTTCCGCTAAGAATTTAACAGTCCGCCGTCCGTTAAATCGCGATAAAAGCAAAATATCTGTCACATTTTGTATTATTAAATTTATTTCAAAATATGTTTTTCTTGTTTATGTCAGTTCTTCTAATAAGATGGTATTACGATAAATACTGAACGACAATCGGCCGATAACACATATAACAAACATGGTAGGTTAAAAACGTTTGCAATTGCCTCGATTTACAAACGTCAACCGAGTCCATTATTTGCTGTTTATCGTCCTAACGACAGTGAAACTATTTCATTATACCAATTTCTTATTAGAAAATTGTTAGAAATATATTTTCATTGAATATGAGAACTAATACATCTAAAGATACAACTCATTTGTTTCGATTGTCGACGACGACGGAACTGATAAATTCCTTAACGGATGCCTGCCGTTAAAAGTGTATATTGTTTCGTTTGCTTGCTTTGTGTCGATATAGCAGTACAGAATGACGAAAAGTACCTTTGTAAATTCATCGCTTAAGGCAGATGTCACTGTATTATTAATCGTCCGTAGTGTGAGGTTTCTCCGACTACGTCAGTGAAAGACTTTTACCAGACTAGGTCGATAAAATCATACATATGTGATGCACGCAATATGCAGAACATGATCAAATACTTCAAAAAACGTGATCAAAATAATGATCTGTTATCAGTGCATATCATGACGCAGGCCATAGGATTACGAATGGTTACATTTCATATACAAAATGAGTAGCTACTGTGTCCGTAAGCAGTAAGTTAAATAACTAATTGCTAATATTAACTAAAAGAAAAGTTGAAACAATTTTTCCTTATTAAATAAGGAAAGGTTTAAAACCTTACATGATAATTCAAAGCTTTTACCAGACCCTTTGTTGTCCCAATCAATATTTCATAAACCTTTGTTATGAAAAGTGAATGTATATAGATAATTGTATTTTGATATTTAGATATTTATTTAGTCAAAAAACATTAAAAAAAAAGGATGTGACGTATGGGGGAGACGATCATCTGCGCTCGCTTTCTTGAGTTTCAGAATCCCTTCCCAACAATTAAACTATTAATAGTTGACAGATGAAAAAGTTAAAAAATTAAATAATAATAATAATAATAATAATAATAATAATAATAATAATAATAATAATGATAATAAAACTTTAAAAAGCGCCAGATTAGCATTTCCAAAACTAGACACTGTCGTTCCCGATTTATATAAAACTTATTTCTAACGGAAAACGAACTGCAGATTTGATTTTTCTGCATTGCTAACAAAATAGTAACTCACCCTAAGCTCTACCACCACTGCAAGCGAAAAGAGAGCTCAACAAAATATGCGCATAGCGAAGCTATATTTATATCCAGAAGCAAATCAAGGAGCCTTCTCAGCATTTGCCCAATGGATCAGGGAAACTGGATATAACCCCGATCGGGAAGAGGGTCATTGACCAGGAAGCTAAATTAAATTACTTGCTCCAGGCATATTATGTCTTTAATATATATATATATATATATATATATATATATATATATATATATATATATATATAAATGAAAACCTATTAATTATATTAGCATTGTTTTCTGAAAATAGACATTGTTTTTCGTTTTGATGAGCAGAATAGTCTCTAATTGTATAGAAATAGTTATGCAGCAGAAAAATAATTACTTTTAACTGAAATTTGTGTACCGATTTTAATTGTTTAATGTCATCTGGCAATGCGTAGTAAAGTAACGTACATGTATAGTATGTGGATTTCTTGTAGTGAGCTCTTGATACTGACACTTGATGAACATGATTTCTACATGTGTTTTCGACCAGACGTTGGCGACCAGATATCTTCCACCAGCGGGGCACCTCCCCAGCCGGAACAAGTTCTAAGTCCCCGACCGGTCTCCCGACATGTATGGTAGTGTTGGACATGTTAGTGTAAGTGTGTGTGTAAGGTGAGGACAAGGAAGAGGAAGGACAGATCGTGCGCGGTCCGTGGCCCGTTTGTTAGGGTTTTGCTCCGCCATTCACCTGGTGTTGATTGGAGAAACCACGGAAAACTACCGATCAGAGCATCCGGCCGCTAGAATTCTCCTCCAAACAGCGACTGAATTCGACCTAGCTGAAAAGCTAGTGTCGGGAATCCTGCCGCAGTCGGGACTCGAACCTAGGACCTCCAAGTAAGAGGCACTGCAGTGATATCAGTTGATGCACTGAGCCACTGCTCCCGGCAAACAGAACTGTTCTTCTATTTTAAATAGACGAGGGCATATCGTTTACGTACAACAGAAAGAGGATAGAACCTAAGATCGAACCTTGTGGGACCCCACGTTCAATTAGCAAAGAATTGGAATGATAAGTAAATAATGATCTTCCGTGCCAGAACGGTATTTCCCCTCTTTGAGATCGATGTTTACGATATGAGGTTATCCAATGTAGGGCAATACCCGAATTCCGTATGAAGGTAATTTTGAGAGCAAGATGTTATGGTTAATAACATCAAAAGGGTTCGAAAGATCTAAGAATATTCCAATTGGTTCTTCATATTGGTCCATTGATGAAGCAACATCATTAAGAAAAGAAAAAAGTGACAGTGTCTGTAGATTTTGATTTTGTTGTGAGTCTGAAAACGCTTCGTTTTTCCTGAGAAAAGTTTCCATTCGCGTATAGAAAAGCCCCTCTAATATTTTTAAGAAAACCAACAAAAGAGAAATTGGCCGGTAATTTTGAATTTCATTTTTGTCTCCTTTTTTTTAAAAAAAGTGGTTTAATTTTTGCTGTTTTGAAAATATCTGGAAATATTCCTGTGCATAAGGAAGAATTGAAAATGTGAGTTAATAGGGGGACAATGGTAGGTGCACAAGTTTTTAATAAACAATCCGGAAATTAATCTAAACCAGATATATATTTATTTTTTAGTTTAGTGACTATTCTGAGGATTTTGTTGGAAGAAGTTTCGGAAATAATCATAGTGTGTAAATATTTTTGGAAGCATATGATGTTGAATTTTGTGGTTTTAGTCCCTTCGTGAGATCAACTGCAATTCTAGAAAAGTGCTGGTTGCAGAGATTCGCAACTTTTTCTGATTTATTTACTTCTCTTTCAGTATCCTTTAAAACAGCATTCTCTATGAAGTATCGTGATGATGTGGTCGTATTTTTTACAATATTCCACTTTTCTTTAGTTTTGTAACTTGCGTTCAACATTTTTGATTATTTTTGCCTGAACTATTACTTTCCTTAAAATTCTTTTGTATTTTCGGGAGTAAACATGAAAACCGGGTGATACGTTATGATGTTTGGAAATAAAGTAAAGGGTACATTTTTTTACACGATGTTCTAATTTCTTGTATGATCCAAGTATTACTTTTCTGTGAAATGTTTAATTTTCTCTTTTTAAGAGGAAAGCACGCGTTAAAGTGAAATGAAAACTTTGAGAAAAATAAATTATATTTTTTATTTGTGTCAACATCGCTATAAACTGCGTCCCATGATTCCTTCAGCACGTAGTCTGTAAATAATTTTATGTTAACTTTAGTAAATTCTCTGCATTTAAGTGTATTATTTATTGTGTCAGTATTCATATTATTAGTAATTGTAAAAATATGTGTATCGTGGTCAATGTAACCTAGATTGTTCGTTATTATTTCAATATTAATTCATTATAAGATAACGACTAAAATATCATTGTTATTAAGTAATACAACTTAGAGAACATAATCATAAATCAGTTGAAACATAATCCATAGTCGAATAAAATAAGTAATCAGATCACTGCATAAGTTCATCTCCTGCTGTATGTTCCAATCCAAGAATTTAAATATATTATCCTTTGATGAATGTTTTAATTCAATAACTACAGCATTGTCCATCTTAAAGATTACTTATTTTATTCAAGTGTCCATCAGCTAAATATATACGATTTATTACAATACATTTCGATATAAACTTATTAACCTAAATTATTGGTAACAAAATAGCATATAACATCACCCGAATGGTAGAGTCTTTTCATAAACGTTCATTAGTCACGATTATGTTTGCCTACGGACTGTTAATTAACAATCAATCGGTTATGATTTCCACTTAAAGTTCATTGTCCTTAACTTTGAACCTGATTTGATTGCATCTTACATATTTTTGTTTTAGACGTGTTTTATTAACATATTTATATTGATAATCAACCACTATGGATTACCATTATGAATTATCACAAGATTCCTTCTACCACCACCGAATTTGCATGTTTTATTCCCACAACTGTTGTACTTCGACAATCATTCACAATCAATTCTATAATTTCTTTTGTTATTGCGCGAATGTCAATTGTAAGTTTACATTGAACTATTTTAAGTGTTGTGAGTATTGATGATCACGTTCTCTAAGTTGTAATACTTCATAACAATGATTTATTCAAAATTATTTTGAAAAAAAATGATCGTCAAATTTTGGCAATTCAATAAAAATATTAAATCATAAAATTCACTTGATAACCACACCTAACTTCACTTTTGATTTTCATGTTTACAAAATGGGTTGAAACTTGCCTCTCTTTTATTTTACACCTCGCAGTTGAAAATTCAGGTCCAAACTATTTTTGTAACAAACCCTGATGTCAACAAATCTTGATAAACATCACAAATATGCGTATTCTCACAAGCGTCGTTATACAACTTATTTCGAGAACGAGCAAGCAGCTGATACTTGCGTTTCGCGCACCGCCATCACTGATCAATCAGAGAGCTCTAAGAAGAACCATTAACAAGTCTAATGTAAAATAAAATTATGCATTCTATTTACTGCAAAATATGTAGATGATTGAGTTTCCTTTTCCTTTAACTTTTCATATTAGGCATGAATTACAGACAGTATGTTTTGAAGCCAGTCTGATACTTTGTAACTTGTAAGACTTTTCGCTTAAATAAAAGATGTAAATAGAGGTGACTTTGTAAGCACTGTATGCAACACATCATTGATTTTTATCACAGTAGAACAAAAAGTAATTAGCGCACTTCAGGGAACAGAACTCGTGGGCAAATCATTTGCTCGTTCTATAATCATTCCATTCAACCCTTGCTGCATAGATAGCTATTTTAGTATCTAGTTTATTTTCTAATGTATAATAAAATTAGGCAATATAAATCAAACCATTTGGGGAGTATATTTTTATGCAATTGTTTTTTGTTTTTTGAATTTTAGTATATTTATTCCGTGCCAGTGTTCCATATGTGATTGTGTAGGTTAGTATGCAATGAATTTTTGTGGAGTAATGCCATGTAGCACCGACATGAAAATAAAAAAACGCGCGTTAAATTCTATTATTTAAATTAAACTGCATTGACACGGATGAAAAATTTACACTCCCAGTCAACAGAACACCATTCATTTTTATTACAATGGCAACTCTTCACGATTTCCAAATTAAATAATGGAATTTTACAGTAGAAAAAAAAACACATTGAATAATAATTTTTATTACTTACGGGAAAATATACTTTTATAATACAGTTTATTTGTTGAACGTTCCAAATGCAACAAATAGTCCAAATTTAGTTTTAAAACTGAGAATATATACATATTTCGATGTGGATGTTTGGGTAATGTCCGAATCTGGTTAATTCGCTAATTAGTCACCATTATTCACATTATCCAAAACAGGTGGATTAAGTCCGAAGTAGAACAGCTTCGAAGTACACTTCAGTCTCGAGCTCGATAATGAGCACATTAGCCAAAATGAGATGACTAAGTAGGTGAAGTACGTCATGTCGTCGAATAGAAAATATATGTGTTAATCAACTATCAAACTGCTGGTTGGAAATTTCTGAGGTGGTGTGTGTTTTGTGAAAAGGTGTGTAGTTTTGTGTTCCCTTGTGCCTGTCGTGCATGTCCGTTTTCACGATACCACATTACCTAACCTAACCTCATTATACCTCAGTTAACGCTTCGCTACATATGGATGAGGTGAGGTGGGGTGCGAGAAGGCAAGATAAAAGATCTGATTTGCGATCCTGCCTAATGTACCTTACAAACCAAAACCGTGAAACTGAACATGTGGAGGGAATTTATGACTGATTTACCGATTTGTTAACCGGGACATTTCAATAATTACGATAGTTAGAGAAATTCTGTTGAGAAAAATTATAAAGACTTCTTGTGAAATATCTTCGAGCTCTTTATTATTATTATTATTATTATTATTATTATTATTATTATTATTATTATTATTATTATTATTATTATTATTATTATTATTATTATTACTTTTCATTTCAGCAAACGTATTACTTGAAAGCTTGAAAACTGAAAATTAAAAAATGAGAACTCTTAACTAACCTCTAAACTGAGGCTCCTGACAACAAATAAAGCCCCCAAACACTCTTAGAAAACAAATAATTTTACGCTTTTTAACTCAGACGAGAGCGAAAGTGTTGCCGTCGAATCACGAGCTGTCACAATTCAATTGAATCTGTGGTGTCAAATGTGTATGGCTCGTAGTTTATAGGGTAATAATTCAGGATTGTAAATATTCCATGAATTATATTTTAAGCTTGTTGCTAATGGAACAGAAACAGCTATTTTCTTCGTATGTATTTACTTCGAATATTTTGTAGATTTGTACTTTCGCAACGAGCGTTGAAACATACTCACCATAATCACAGCGTGAAACAGATCACGCGAAACGGATCGCGCACAAAAGATCGCGCGAAACGGACCGCTCGAAACGAACCGCGCGAAACGGACCGCGCGAAACGGACCGCGCGAAACGGACCGCGCGAAACGGACCGCGCGAAACGGACCGCGCGAAACGGACCGCGCGAAACGCACCGCGCGAAACGCACCGCGCGAAACACACCGCGCGAAAAGCACCACGCGAAACGTACCGCGCGAAACGCACCACGCGAAACGTACCGCGCGAAACGCACCGCGCGAAACGCACCGCGCGAAACGCACCGCGCGATACGTACCGCGCGAAACGCACCGCGCGAAACGGACCGCGCGAAACGGTCGCTCGAAACGGACCGCGCGAAACGTAATGCGCGAAACGGACCTCGCGACACGGATCGCGCGAAATGGACCGCGCGAGACGGACCGCACTAAACGGACCGCGCGAAATGAACTGCGCGAAACGGGCCGCGCGAAACGGGCTGCGCGAAACGGGCTGCGCGAAACGGACCGCGCGAAACGGACCCAGCGAAACGGACCGCGCGAAACGGACAGCGCGAAATGAACTGCGCGAAACAAACTTTGCGAAACGGATCGCGTTAACGGGCTGCGCGAAACGGACCGCGCGAAACGGACCCAGCGAAACGGACCGCGTGAAAAGGACCGCGCAAAGCGGATCGCTTGAAACGCAGTTCAATAGAAACGGAGGGAGAGATGTTTGATGTTCAAAACTAAAAATGGTTGTCGACTAACGAACTCAAAAAAAGAATTCACGGAAATGAAACAGCGTTTTCAGTATACACGTGACCTGCTAGGACACTCAAGCTGTTTTTTCTCGTTATTTTGAGAAACCGCTTGCGCATTTTTGGATACAAAGAAAATGCCACAAACACATGCAACACGCTCTGCACAAGCAGGCAGCCGTAGTACATTGCTCTCCGGCTCACAAAAGCTCCTTGCGCTATTCTCCCATCTACGTCACGCAAGGCGAGAACAAAGGAATGTATGAAATAAGAAATGTTAAACTACAAAGGAAAGTAAATAAATTACTTTTTAAATAGTCTAAAAATATAGTAATATCAGTATAAAATAACTACAATAAAACAAATAATTATGAAAACAATGAAGACTATTTTTAAAATACTATTTTTCAAATTTTATGAAATACCTTCGAATACAATCACCAAATACCTATCACCAAATCTTCAAATTAAAATACAGGAAATCATATATAAAATACCTAGTTAAAATGTCTTGCACAAATAAATTAGTACATAATTTGAACGTTGCCATAAATATTATTTGCACATGTGTGATTCGATTTAGACAAACTCGGAACAAAAACTAAAATTTTGCTGTGCATTTCTGAGCGGAGAGTGGGGTTAATGTCCACATTAACCCCCACTCTCCATTTTGAATATTGTGTGTCAGCGTCACTTTATACTAAAATGAAAAATAGTTTTACTATGTGCAGAAAATAACTGAAACATCATGCTTTCAAATAAACTACGTTGATTATCAATAGTGTGAGATCAAAACTCTACTTACTTGTTTAATTGAGTCGCAACATTTTCGAATTCAACCACAAAACACACTTTCTACGATTACACAACAACTACTGAATATCTACTGGTCAAACCTGTCTGGCTTCAAGAGGGCTGTGAGGCTAACATCTAAGAAATAATTTCGAGAGATTACGTGTTTCATATGGAACAACCACATTTGTCCACAGTTGCCTCCGAGTACACATTAGTCCCCCTCTCCCCTACGACAATCATTTTCCGCGCGTTTACAAATATTTTCAGTTCTTGAGGTATGGCGAGTGGATATATATTTTGCACATTTTCTGTACTTGCTGTGCTTTTTGCAGGGACACAATTAGCAATGACCTTTTTTAAGATCTAGTTCACCATTCACTATGTTGTTTTGATTGCACATCTCCTATCTACATCAAAAGGTACTAAAAGATTGCGATTGTGAGCAGGCCTGGTTGTAAGAGAATGCCGGGTTTTCCACGAAACGATTCCACATGTCGACGGTTTCGATTTTTTTGTAAACATTCGATAAGCGTTGAAAGACTATCAGTAAGGGTTTACAAAGATTTTAATAATAAAAGTCATGATAGAGTAACTTCTCACCTAAACAAAGATACTGGAGTTTGTATCGCGAGAGGTGGCGACGAACTGTTCGGCCTGGATGGCGAGATTCGGCGCCGACATATACGCTGGCTTGCTGCTTTCCTCAACCAGGTATCACCCACCAGCGTGGCACTGCCTGTCGCGACGAGCTCTTAACTCTCGACTGGTATCCCGACATGTGTGGTAGTGTAGTGCATGTAAGTGTAAGTGTATGTAAGTAAGGGGTGTGGATAGGACAAGGAAGAGGGCGAAAAGGTAGCACGAGGTCCGTGGCCTGTTCGACGGGGTAATGCTCCGGCATTCGCCTGGTGTTGATAGGAGACACCACGGAAAACTACCAATCAGAGTAGCCAGCCACTTGAATTCTTCTCCAGACAGAGGCCGAATTCAACCCGGCTATCAAGCTAGTGTCGGAAACCCTGCCACCATCGGGACCTGCCACCTCAGGACCTCGCGGTAGAAAACACTGCAGTGACATCACTTTATTCCCTGAACCACCTAAGCCGTTGTACGCATTTAAATGAGATGGAAATATCTAATTGAATAGAAAATATCGTAATATATAATGAGATTAAATGATATTTAATAATAATTTGAACAATGCAGCATTGTTGCTTCTCGTAGAAAAACACTTGCCCAAAATGAAGATCTATTTATTTTCTGCTCGTATTACGTACTTTCGTACGAAAGAGAAAGTATTGCAATGATGTGTCAAAATCGTCAACGATTTTTCGACAGAAAAATCGCTGGCGCACGGATTTAAAAAAAAGAATAAATTTTGTAACTTTTGGTAACAATAATTTAAATTCATACTCTCTTACAACTCGATCTTTTTGGTTAATTTCTTAAGGCTTGAGGTATTTCTGAGGGGTAAATATTCATTAATTTTTATTAGAGATACAGCAAGCCAATTTTTTTAACAAGAAAAGATATTAAGACCACCTTTTCATCTGACGTTTCGTCGTTTGATTTGCAAACCTCATGGGCACTACAACAAATAAAACTAAATTATGAATGTATGCAAAAAACACACAATGAAAAGATTCATGAAAATAACAAACAAAATTAGCCTTTAGACAAAAGTTCAAGAAATATGAAAATACGAATAATAACACTATCTCAAATATTAACGTTTATCACTAAAAAGCATATTCACAATATTTACGCAATATTGTAAAAATAGTTTAGAATTTTACTATTTTTACTAGTCACTATTTATGTACATCCTTTTTTTCTTAAAAAAGTGGACTTTCTGAATCGTTATTTAAAAAACTGTTGATATGATTCATGCAGAGCGCACCATCACTACTTATAATACCAATATTTGCGTCCACTGTCCAGTTAATGTGTACATGTAATACATGTAGTTCTTCTATAAAGTAAGAAATATTCGTTTTTCCTCATTGTCCTCAAAAAGTACTTCCCAAGGTAGAAACATGAACAAGTATGCAACCACAAGTCCTTCAACTAAGAAACTCGTTTGGCATAAAAATAGTACGGCGGACTTGCAAAGTACCTTAAAGTACTACATTAAAAATGATTCACCCGCAACGTTCCGACTGCCTGGGCGTTAAGCAAAGGTTCTTCGCGCATCTCATTTCTCATACTGACGGGTGGTGCGGAGCGCATTCAATGAAAGGATAAGGCAAGCCCAGCAAACGAGCTGCTTTGAAACGATGGCGCGATTCAATGCAACGCAGACGAGGAGGGAGTGCTGGCCAGAACGTCTGCCCCGCATTGTGGAGATTGGTGAAGCTGTTTCAGTCGCCTAGCGCAGCATTCGAATGAGACCGGCTGAGGGGCACACACCGCTGGAAATATTTGGTCATTTCGGTCACGCCGACCAGCGAGATACTTTGTAACGAAATAATATATGGACATGCATGTATTAATATGGGTAACACACAGTAATTTTACATCAAACGCGAGAAGAAAAACATGTTTCAGCAACCAGAGTGAGTGAAAATGCACACGCCGCTCTTCGTAATCAGAATGCGCGCTGCAGAAGAAGCAAAACCACGTAAATTCATTTCACCGTTATTACAGCAGTTTTCACAAAAAGAAAGTCAAATGATAACGCTGTTTGATCGTATTCTTTATGAACCAGCACATTTTCAAACAACAGTAATACGGAAACAATCCTGTTCTTGATGAGGAATGCCATGTACAAAACATAAAAATATGAAAATTTTTACAATAACTTCGTAGACGGAAGTTGTAGAAGCTTTCGTTTAAACTAACTGCTGTTAGTTTTTGTGATAGTATATCTTCCTGTTGACAAATATTCGCGCAATGCAAAATATAAATTATTATCGATGTTCCGTCATTTACGTGTTGAAATGTACCTGCACATTGAAATGTGTTTAATGTTTACACAGAAATTTTATTTCTAACAGAGACTCTATACTTTCTTAAACAGTCGCATACTAAAAGACATTTTGGTAGCTGGAAAATCCCAACGACCAACGGAGAGATGAGGAGTGAACGTCGGACCCCAGAAAAAAATTGAAGGAAAATTGTTACTATAGCATTTAAGAATTAATGATTCAAGTATTTAGCAAAATATCACTATAATTTTCAGCGTGTTTATGTTAAACTACTTTCAGTTTTGAGGTAGGGAAAAGGATACACATTTGAACATTTTCAATGTTTTCGGTCCCTTCTGAGAGAACACAAATGGCCACGTTCACGGCATTCTCTGATCAACACCAGGCGAATGCCGGAGCAATACCCTCACAAATGGGCCACGGAACGCGCGCGATCTTTCGTTCCTCTTCCTTGTCATATCCTTACACACACGCTTACACTAACCTGCACTACACTACCACACATGCTCGAAACCGGTCGGGGACTTAGAACTTGTCCTGGCTGGAGCGGTGCCCCGCTGGTGGGAGATACCTCGTCGAGGAAAACCCCGCTAGTCGACGGTAGGTCGGTGCCGGTTCTCGCCATCCAGTCGGGGAAGATCAGCGCCACCTCCCGATGAAATACATGCACTACACTTACGGAACTAATGACCTCAGTAGCTGACACACCCGGAATCACTAACAATCAATCAATCGAGAGATATAAAATAAGATTGTTGCGCGAGTACGGCATAGCATTGCTGTAAGAAATCGCCAGTTTTCACGAAGTGCTGATTCAAGGCGACAGTTTAGATTTTGTGTAAACATATGATAACCGTTGGAGGGGTTAGCTACCATTAAATGTTTAGAAAGGCACTAATAATACGCGCTATAAATGACGAAACATCAATTCACTACCTATTCAAAAATAGTGGGAGAAAAAATCCTTGGGTTGCGCCTTTGATATCCCCAGACCCAATTGGTATGCAAGTTAATGCTTTTTAAAATAAAAATATCTACATCTATTTCAAAATCCTTCCGTGCTTTTATATACGAATTTCGACGCGATAAGGTCCTATAACTTACTTTACAATCATATTTTGAAAGTTAAAACCAATCCCCCATCAATCATATTCACGGGGAATTCTCGCTAGGGGAATTCTAAAACCGAAAAACAATAATATCTAATGAAGTCCAAAAAATTACGAGTGAATCAACTGGGCATATCTTTCTGAACTAGAATAACTGAATAACTAGACTTTACCCGAAACTATTTCCTCAGAGATTTCCTCTATGCCTTCCATTGCTCGATGGCTTACACTATCAAAAAGAAAGCATTTCTGCATCACTTTTTAAAGTCCATCATTAGAAAATTAACTAAAACCATGGCATAATGCATTATTATGATGATAATGCGCTTGTCATAGGAGCACACAGATTTCTGGAACGTGATCATATTTATAATCAATCACAATATTTTGTTTAGGAGGTTGTTGTGTCACTCTTATCAAATGCATTTTATATCGTCAATTTTGCAAGCGCAAACAAAAAGTAAAGAATAAACACGCGTTTCAAAGCTTTGATAATTCTAGCATCCTAGTAATATCCACACTCGTTTAGTTAAAATTCCAGAATCGTCGTTTCTGCTTCTGGGCCGAATCCCGCGGAAGCAGAATTTCGAGATTCAAAGATCCTGAAGTGCTAATCCCGGCGCTTGCGTAAAGATAGGTAGGCGTGCGGGCGGGTGGGTGGATGGGGTATAGCGGGCGGGTGAGCGGGCGGGTGAGCGGGCGGGTGAGCGGTGAGCGGTAGGGTGAGCGGGCGGGTGAGCGGGCGGGTGAGCGGGCGGGTGAGCGGGCGGGTGAGCGGGCGGGTGAGCGGGCGGGTGAGCGGGCGGGTGAGCAGGCGGGTGAGCGGCGGGTGAGCGGGCGGGTGAGCGGGCGGGGGAGCGGGCGGGGGAGCGGGCGGGTGAGAGGGCGGGTGAACGGGCGGGGGAGCGGATGCGTGAACGGCAGGTGAGCGAGCGGGCGGGAGGACGGGTGGGCGGATGGAAGAGAGAGGGAGGGTGGGTGGGTGGAGTATGGGGGGCGAGCGGGTGAGGTATGGGTGGGTGGGTGGGTGGGTGGGTAAGTGGGTTATGAGCGGGTGTGTGTGAGAGGGGTATGGGCGGGCGGGTGGTTGGCTGGCTGGGGTTTGAGTGAGCGAGCGGGCAGGAGGAAGGAACGGCAGCATGCGGGCGGGGTGGATGCGGGCGGGTTGGGTGCAGGCGGGCAGGGAGTGGGTTGGAAGGCATGGGGCGGGCGGGCGTGGTGCAAGCTCCGTCGCTTTCCCTGCGGCGGCCAGGTGTTGCCGCATTACGCGGTTAATCGGCCGCTTGAAGCAGCGGGGTGCCGCACAGAATCATGTAAACGTTGCGGAATTAGATCGAATAATAAATGGAGGAGGCGCCCTCTCAAAGACAAGCTGCGGTGCGTCTGGAGAGTAGCGCTGCGACAGACTCAGCGTTGAGTGCGTTCTTGAGCGAGGGTGTTCAATATTCTTGTCCGTCACGGAGGCTGTGAGCATCGAGCGCTAATGAAGTTTCCGGGAGAAAAATATTTTTGTTTACACATAATCAAAAAGCAGTAAAAACTATATATGAGGTAAGTAGAGAAGTATATTACGCGCACGGTTTCTTGAGTTCCAGAATCCCTACTCTACTCTTTCACTACACGGAGTTGAATTATGAAATAAGATAACAAGAAGCGTGGTTGGCAACCTTTTTTAAAACTAAAAATTTTTGCTCCCGAGTAACAAAATATATTTACATTGTAAATCTACGGATTGAATTGTATAGTATTCCTAAAAAACTAATATCACTTCCAGCCCTACTCCTCTTGCAACTAACAAAAAAGCCGCGTATTGAAGCTACATTTATTGTTTCCAAAATACATTGTTTAACGAATGCATTATTTTCGTAAAGCGCTTTCGTAAACCGAACACGGCATGTGCCAAATACAACCTTTAAGGTTGAAATTAGGCCATACTATGTTCTCAGAAAAACGTTCTTACGGGAAACTCGCTTACGTCTTTGACCAGATACTAGTATTACTTTTTTAAATAGAACAAATTGTCTAGTCTTTCATGTGATGTTTAATACGGGACAAAAGTAGATTGTCTACATAACATAAGTGAGTGTGTGAAATAATCCTGGTATCATCGGTTTCTGTTAAGTACATGAAGTCTAAATTATCATGGGTGTCTCTGACACGTAAAATCTGGGAAGGGGGAGGACATCAAGAAAAGTGTGAACTACCCCAGAATGTTAGTTCGCGGCAATATGTTTATTGATTATTGAAGTAAATACATTGCTCGCGGTAGAATAGGAAATGTCAAGCTATGTTGCAGCTCTTCATGAATTCATTAATATATCCCTGATAATAAATCTAAAAATAACGCAGGCACTGAAACGATAACGGCGGCGGCAGCGGTAGGGGCGGTTAGTGTTAGCAAGCATTGTATCCGTTGGTTCTCTTCATTAGAAATGAAAATACAAGCTCGCGGGGAATTTCCACATCCACCCGCAAGTTTGTAAGAATCTTCATAATATTCCCTCCCCACGCATTTTTGACTTTTTGACTATTGAAGGATGGCAAGAGAAGTTTTTGTGCACACCATGTTATCTTTTCACGATCTTAAATGTTACTAAAGTACAACAATCTTCATTATAATACGTTGTGCTGAAAATGTCTTCTATAAATCACTGAAATCAGAATCAAACTACTGAATGTGCTTTAAAATATTGGGAGTGGTGGGGGCGTACCCTCGTCCCGCAGGCAGCGACGCCAGTGTTAACGATACACGGGAATAGAATTAGAGATATCTAGAACTGTGTGAATTAGGACATTTCATTTCATCATTTCAATTTTCAAATTTCATTTCATCGTTTCATCATTTCAAATTTCATCATTTCAAAACTCACAAATTAATATGTATATTGAAGATATCAGAATAAGGGTAAACGACCTAATTCCTAATTTATTTCTAACAGAAATAGCACACGATTAAAACTTATTACACGTCTTAAAAACTGGAAGAAACAGGTACCTAACAAACCTATTGGCTAAATCATTTAATCAACCTCGGAAATACATTTTCTGTAAATCTAGTGCCATTTAATAAGACAATGAAAATTCTATTGTAAATACTAAAATAATTTAATTTTATACTATCTTTTAAACTTTATATTCAACGTCAAATATTTTTCATTCTCTTTTCATATCAATTGACATGAAATTATTAAGTTTTCAAAAATTAATTACAGTTTTTAAAGAGTATTAATTGTGGCTATCCTGCAAATTTGGGTCAGTAGCGGCAAAAAGTAACTTATTCATATCCCTTTCTTATTGCAATATGGATAAAGTATTGTAGTCAGAGGACCATATGAGATTCTCATTTTTATAAATTTTATTGTTACATTTTTATGTTATATTGGCGAAACGAAATAAAAAATATACGCAAATGAAAAGAATTAAATGGAAATAGGGATCGTAATGGGGCTTCAAAAAGTCACTCATTCCTTGTAGTTCAATTTGTTGTAAGAGGTACTGAACAATTTTCATTGATTTTCAACCTAATGCACTATCAGGCGATGACGTACGTATAAAAAACTTTCAAACATCAATTTAATGTATTAATTTTAAGGAAATCGCACGAAAGTTCTTGAAAGCACTGACATATGGGAACGGTGAACATTTCACATTGATTTTTCCGAATGTGGTATATTTCTTGAAATAGAGCGTCAACTAAAGTTTGACACACAAACCCAAACAGGAAATTCGTTCAGTCTAAACTCTGGGCTACGGGTTGACCGCACGAAATCAGTTCCAGAAACACCATCTAAAAACAGGAACACAATGGCCAGGACTCGACGAACTGGTTGCGGTTTCCGAGGAAACGAGAACAGACCTATGTACTTTCTCCCCGACTTAAGGAAACAAATAGCCGGCGTCGTCATGTTAAAAAGCGGCGAAGGGGTGCGGCACGGAGACCGAACGTCCCTCCAAATGCTCCTCTTTTGTATTCTGAGAAAGAACTCGCAACAAGCTTCGGAATGGTTTCCGCAAGAAGTCAAGTGCCACAAAAACAAATCAACCGCTTCATTTATTCAAACCTCCATTCACAAAACGTAGTTCTTTACAATGAATCAAACTGCGAAGAACCCGTACGTTTTAATAATTGTATCGATTGTGTGGAGAGCTTAAAGAAAAGAGAGGAGTAAACGCTACGAAAATAATTCCCATTGATACCAAGAATCGAAAAAATTAGGAAGCACATCTTTTAAAAATATTTCCTAAACAGCACATGGGCGATGAGCACTATTCTTGGGAGTCGAGCACAATCAAGAAAGGAGAGTCATACCTACGCCTTTCCCTTCAAAATGGTGGTTTGGCTTTGAGTTTCACGGGGTTGATGGCTTCTTATCAATGGTGAAAGACGATGAGACGCCAATAGTCTAGGGTAGGATGATTCCGGTTCAGTGATATGTACGAGAAGAGAATCGCACTATGATTACGATGTTGATACTTGTATGATACGTATGATTCAGATCCGGTCGATCCGATCCGGAAAGAGAATCGCACATGCTTGAAACGTCCAAACGTTATGCGCGACTCAAACTTTCAGCCTTTGGTTCCGTCTCCCATTCCGGGTATTAGGACTGTGCAACGCCACCGAGGCAGACAGAACGTTTATGAAGACTTTTTAAAATATTTGAGAATGCTAAGAAATATATTTGCTGAAAGTTCTAAAGAAAACTTAAGTGCCTTTATTTACACACAAGTATTTATACGAGTGCCTTTATTTACTGATTATTTAATGCACGAAAAGGGACAGGATATGTTCATTTTGCAATGGCATATTGCAAGCATTATTAATAATCAGTGATGTTACAACAGCACATATTAGCAACATCGGTGTTATTCCAACATTTAGTAATGGTTATGTGTATTTATTTATTCCGCTTTAGTAAAGTAAAAGTAAATTTTATGAGATTATATTCAGTTTCGTAATGAATTACTAGTGCAGTAAAGTACTGCATTATGATATTACTGCAGTGAAGTAACGGGAAGTACCACTAAAAATGTTTGTACATATTCTTTAGAAAATATTCGAGAATTCTTTGCCTTGTATCGTTCGCTTTTTCCCTTTAAAAAATGATAATATCTGCGTAAAAGCACTTACATCAACATTTTCATTTAATGAAATTAAACTCCTTAACATTGAGTAATGTGTTCAAAGAATACTTGCTTTTTCTTTCTCAGCCTTACTAAAGAAGCCTTACACACCAATGTTTAAAAATGCCATACTCACGTTCATACAGTTTTCTTGATTTTTCTGGAATTAATATTTGTGATGAAGCATTTACTGCTATTTCGATATTTGAATCACAGCTGTCACTAATTTTGAAAAGAATGACATGAAAGAATTTTGAAATAAAGTGTATTTCAACTGTCTCCCTTCTTGAGAACAGTGTCGCCATTTACAGAAAAAAATCGTGACTACCAAATGTAGAGTTGTTACGAAATTTCAAATGAAATTTAACTACTTTTTACAAAGTGTATAAACGTTATACGATATAAGTATGTTAACACCTTATTAAAATCTCAAATGGTTCCCAAATTCGACCTAACGACCTCGTTTTCCAATCTCCATTTCAGTAGGATGCACAACTACACATCTTAAATATCTAATATTGCAACCTCTCTATGGTACTAATATATTCTCCATATACTCCCAAACACTCATAAACAATCCTAACAAATGAAATGCAAGTCGCTTGAAATATGTATCAGGAAGACATTTCAGATGGGAGTCACCCCAGCGTGTTCCTCATAATATTAGCGATAAATAACTCCTTTGCCATGATGGCCTCAAATGCCCATGCAAGGAAAGAACGCGTTTTTAGCGTACTGTCCCGGCATTCTCCTCGTAGTGAGTGTAGAAACCACGGAAAATTACAATTCACAGCAGCCAGCGGATAAAATATTTCTCCAGGCAGCGTCCGAATTCGACCTAGCCATCTAGGGAGTGTCAAAAATTTGACACAGTCGGGACTCAAACCCTAGAATCTACCGGTCAAAGTCGCTGCAGAGACAGCGACAATGCTGCGCTGTCTCGGGGATAAACTCAGCTTTTTAAAAAAATTTAGAACCAGTCTTTATATCGCTACAACTTTACGCATATTTCCAAGGTTTATTTTTTATTTATTAATTTATTTTATTTGTTTATTTATTTGTTTATTTATTTGTTTATTTATTTGTTTATTTATTTGTTTATTTATTTGTTTATTTATTTGTTTATTTATGTTTATTTATTTGTTTATTTATTTGTTTATTTATTTGTTTATTTATTTATTTATTTATTTATTTATTTATTTATTTATTTATTTATTTATTTATTTATTTATTTATTTATTTATTTATTTATTTATTTATTTATTTATTTATTCATTCATTCATTCATTCATTTACTTATTGTACGTCAAAAACAGTTAAAAACTGTGTGTGGCGTGCTATGGGGAGAAGTGACTTCTGTGTACGTTTTCAAAAATTCTGTGATCCCTACCCTACCCTAAACCATATACTACTTGAATTTTGAATACAGAAAGAAAATCAGCGTTTTTTGCAAGGATTGTTATAAAAATATTCGCTCCGATGTAATAAAATATATTCTCAAGGGTAAATCAGCAATACATTTGGGCTATTATCCCTCATTATGTTCTTCGTCAAGGAATAATACTTCTTGCCGCGACAACATGGAGAACGATAACTTGAAAAACTATTATTCCCACTGAATTCTAGAAGATATGCACAGGTAATGAAGTTACATTTATGTCCAGAAGCAAAACAAGGCAACTGGACGAAAAACCTAGATAGAAACCGGCTTGAAACCCCCTTGTAGACTCGAGAGGTCATTAGCTTCATTTGCGAATGCACTGAAGATGTCCGGCTGGCGGGCTAAGGTTCTGACGGCCCAAAATTGGGCGCGATCACAGGCTGCGTGCCACGATGAGGTGTCGTAATTTCCAACCCAATTCACAAATGTTGGTCTATTGTCGTTTGTACATGAAGAAATATTTTTAATCGATAAAACTTGGAACTATTCCCTAGAGCGTGGGTAAGAACTCGAACGTTATGGTTTATCTAGCGAGAATTTTTCTCTTGTACAGCTTTACCTGTGTGAGTGCGAGAATCAATTCTTAATGTTCTATTTCTACACACACGATGTAAAAGTATCATAATATAAGTGAAAATTACGCAAAAACTACTAATATTTTGAAAAACTGTACACATTTGATGTAAAGATCTAATATCCCGAAATAAATTGCATTAAGAATGGTATATCTAACTTGAATATTATAAGTCTAGGAAATTATTGAAAAAAAAAGAACTGTAATTCTTGATATTTCAGAGGATTCAATGAAAATCGGCCCAAGACATTAAGCAAGCTTTCCGTCATCTGAGGAAAAAAATTAAAGAAAGAAATTGAAGAACTTTGAAAAACGTCTTACACTTTTTTTAAATTGCCACGATTTCACTCATAATTATGCAAAACCTACTCATATTTTGCAAAAAGACACATCAGTTTTAAAGATTTAATACTGAACAGATTTCATTTTAAAAAATCTGCCTTAAACACTGTAATTGTAGGTAGAGTTCGAACCAAATTTTAACTTTTGTAGTTTTCGAAATTTCAGAGGTGTCACCGAAAATTGGATTTGCCTCACTTTTATAAGAAGCATTAGACCAAAAAATGAAAAGAAAAAAATTCAACTATTTTGAAAAAGTTTCGGAATTCTAGGCAGACGGATGGCAGAATAGTCTGAAGAAAACGCTTTTTCGGTATTAAAGACTCCCAAAGCGTGTATTTTGACTATATATACGAGATAGTAATATAGTATTCATAGAAGAAGAAAAATACCTTTTGAGTATCAGAAATTAACAAAACGAGTTTTTCTATCAAAATATTGACACATTTGCCTACGGTATTTTATAGATTTCTTTAAATGAAGTGTACAATAAATAAAGTAATGGGTTTCTTTGATCACACATTTTTTTAACTAAGATTGGAATACTGAGTTTAATTTATAATTGGAACGAAACTCAAAATATTTTGTTTCGTGTAAAACGAACAGAAACAAATTCAATTAATTTGTCTAATTTTTAATCTGTCACTAACTATATACTTTATTGTTAATGACAGAAATAACATGCATTTTCTTTTTTTAAATTATGAAACTTACGTTTTCAAAAATACTGATATTTATATTCACGTCATCACTTATATAATGTGTGATGGATAAATCACAAAATCACATATTTTTGATGGACCATGAACACCGTTTCTTTCGTTTAGCTCTCCTTTAATTCATCCTTGTAGATTGAAGCCAAATACTTTTTACGTCTCTAAACTTCAATAATCTACGAAATATTACTCTTATGTAGCAAATACGGCTCGCAAAATGCCGCAGTATTGTTCGAGCTTGGTGCATATAAATGTAAGGCGCATTAGTTCCATGATCTCCGAAGTACCACCATATGCTCCGCAGTATCAAAAGAGGCGATTAGATAGAGCCCCCTCGCGTCTCGTTTTCTTCCGAGCGCTTCTGGGAGGCTGCCGTGAAGACCGTGAAGATCGATCTCTTCTTCCCCCACGTGATCTTCCGCTTCTTTGCACCGATGATGCAACGTCGTATTTCATGCTATCATAAGAGATGTCAACGGCTACATTTGCCCACCCGAGCCAATTTTCTACGCATGTATTAATTACCTGTTTAAAATCTCTACTTACTATGTGATTAAAGAGGGACGTAGCCATGTCGCTGCAGATGTCCTCAAACCAAAGATAAACAATTTTAAAAGATGTAATGAGATCCATAAAAATAATGTATTACGCTTTTTAAAAAGAGTCGTTTTTACGTAAAAAGTGTTAATTTTTGAACACTTCTTAAATTTGGACGTAATGTTATAAATCCATTTAATATTGGTGAACATTTTCTCTCCTCGACAAATGGAAGTAATGCATCTGTACGCGCCATTAACCGACAGGAGCGTTTTGCTAACTGGGTCACATTGCACAAAATATGAATTGTCATTTAAATGGGGTGTAAATGTCGTGTATTTCCTTAAAGACAATATTCGTCCTACTAACTTTTCATTCACTTTTCACTCACTTCTCATTATTATTGCTATTATTATTATTATTATTATTATTATTATTATTATTATTATTATTATTATTATTATTATTATTATTATTATTGAACTCTAAACTCGCGACTGAAGATGTCAGGAGTCAGAAAATATAAAAACAACTTCAGGTTGAAACTAGCTTCTTAAGGAACAGATTGACTGTATTTGCTTCTACAAAAATTGGAGCAAACAATGTGTGTCTAATACTATTTACGGTTTATATATACATTGTTTGACCAGAAATTGTGTTTTTACAATTACGCATTTTATTATGCAATATGCATTTACTGCTACGCCTTAGAAATGTTATTTTCTTGAACGTCTGATATGACACCACGCTTAAATATCACAGACAGTAATCTAAAGTGCCGATTGCTGTGGCCGGGTTTTTAACCTGGCGCGCGCGCAGTGATACCCGTGCGCCGACAAGCTCAGTGGTGCGGAGCGCAGCCAGCGAGACGGGGAGCCACGAGGCGAAGCTATCCAGGGTTGATTGATTGATTTTTTTTCGTGTTTCCGGGCGCGTAAAATGCTTCGGTCATTAGCCCCGTATGTGTAGTGCATGTTTCTTTTCGCGGGAGATGGCGGTGATCAACCCGGCTGGATATCGAGATCCGGCGCCGACCTACCGTCAGCTAGTGGAGTTTCCCCTCACCAGGACTCTCCCACCAGCGGGGCACCGCCCCAATCGGGACAAGCTCTAAGCTCCCGACCGATCTCCCGGAATATGTGGTAGTGTAGTGCATGTTAGTGTAAGTGTGTGTGTGTGTGTGTGTGTGTGTGCGTGTGTGTAAGGGGAGAGAATATGACAAGGAAGAGGAAGGACAGATCGCGCGCGGTCCGTGGCCCGTTTGGTAGGGTACTGCTCCGGCATTCGCCTGGTGTTGATCGGAGAAACCACGGAAAACTACCGATCAGAGCAGCCGACCACTAGAATTCTCCTCCACACAGCGACTGAAGCTATCCAGGGCTTCACCTTCCCTACAAAAGGGGGTGCGGGCGACAGCTCGCGAGCTAGATAGTAAGTCGGCCGTCAGGGAGTCCAGCAGCCAGTACGCGCTGCACGAGAGAGGGGTCGTGCAACCCAGGGGCGTCCGGGAACCGGGCGAGATGCATTGGGGATCGCCTCAGCCAGCTGCGCGTGGGCCGAGGTGACAAGGGAGACTCACCGCCTCGCATATCCTCGGCGCCGCAGCAAGGCGACGCTACGCCGGGCCGAGAGTGGCCGTGATTGTTACGTTCTCAGCCCGAGCACAGAAAGAGAGAAAAGGGAAGAGGCGACCCGCCGTTTGAAAAGATTGCAGAAAGAAAATGTAATTAGAAATGGAAAAAACCATTGTTAAAGTTGATGTTTAACTTTCATTTTATGAACACGTCACTGATGATATTCAGATCACGGGGTTAGGGATCTCAAGGCATCAACCGATGTCACTGCAGTGTCCGACCGGGAGGTCCTAGGGTTCGAGTCCCAGCGGTAACAGGATTTTCGACACCAGCTATGTAGAGTTCAGCCGTTATCTAGAGGAGAATTCTTGCGACCGGATGCTCTGATTTACTTCCCACTTTTTCTATTCCAATGAAAAAATTCAAAAAAAGAAGGTTGTCCGTCTTTGCAGTCAACCTCTGTTCCTGTGTAGCAGGAAGCAAACCACACTGATCAACCACCAGACTCAGCTTCCAATGCCTCTCAAAATACCAAGGAAGCAAAAAAAGGATCTACGCTCGAAAACGTTTCAATTTCGAGAAACTTTTTAAAATATCATATAAAGCTTTTGTGGCTACAAATGTATTAAATTATTCTAACTATACCAGCCTTATCAAACCCTGAAGGCGTTAAATTAATTTTGAATACCTCACCATTTTTAATGAGTGGGGAAAAGGACGGGTAATGCGTGTACAAAAATCACAGACACACTGAATACGTATGAATTTAATCTCAAATAATACAAATACGGATTGAATACAAATTTGACATATCCTTTCGCTCGACCTGCTTGCTTTGTAACAATGACTAACTAATGTATTAATAATCTTGCGCGTTTCGATTGCATCGTCATAATGATTTTTCAAAGAATTTCCTTGTTCTTTTGTGCTGCGGCAGAGCTTGTGGCCATTGCCCTGATCACGTAGCACGTCAGGGCGTCATTAGTCCGGACATCGGGCGGATCCTTAAAACGGGCAGGCGGTTTTACGATGGCATCGACCCCCGGCGAAGGCACTTTTTGGCATTCCCATGCGACCAGCACCATCTGTCATGGCGGCAATTCTCAGTTCACTGGCATCAGAAGCATGCCGAAAGGCAGCGATGTCTTTATGAAAATATACGCGGCCAGTCTGGAGCAGCAGTTATCTACACCAGGTCGTATCGCGTTTCGCTGCAAAAGTTATTCTGTCGCCTAGCTCAATAGAACATCTGCTCCACAGCTCAATTCAGAGTCAGCATTACCATTTTCTCTGCAGCTATTCTAACCAGGATGTTCTTGGTTAGAATCCCAACAGTGACCGGTTTTCGATACTGCATGTATGTATGTACGTGTACGTAGGTACATTATGTATGTATGTACGTGTGTACTTTGGCGCATTAGCCTCTGACGAAGCCTGTGCCTACCAGTCTTGGTCTTGCGGCCATGGGTTACAGGGTACGTGTGGTTAGCACGTTGGCATCCCTACGCCGTGTTCTGGTCTTCTCAACCTGAGAAGTGAGTTTCATCATCGACACACAGCAAGATATATTGGAACATTGCAAGGAAAACTCACATTATAATCCTGCTCGATCGGGAATCGAACCCGCGGTCGCGTTATGGGAAGCGAGCACGCTGACCAATGAGCTGTTCGCAAAGGCACCGATTGCATGGCTAGGTTGAATCCTGCTGCTGCCTGGAGGAGTCTTCTAGAGGCTGGTTGTTCTGACCGGTGATTTTCCGTGGTTTTCCGATCAATACCAGACCAATGCCGGAGAAATTCCACAACAAACGGGCCACAAGACACGCACGATTTATCCTTCTCCTCCTTGTTCTTTCCTATCCTCTAAGTCAACCTCTGGTGATCGCCTCAGCCGGCTGCGCGTGGGTCGAGGTGACAAGGGAGACTCACCGCCACGCGTATCCTCGGCGCCGCAGCAAGGCGACGCTACGCCGGGCCGAGAGTGGCCGTGATTGATACGTGCTCAGCCCGAGCACAGAAAGAGAGAAAAGGGAAGAGGCGACCCGCCGTTTGAAAAGATTGCAGAAAGAAAATGTAATTAGAGATGGAAAAAGCCATTGTTAAAGTTAATGATTAACTTTCATTTTATGAACACGTCACTGATGATATTCAGATCACGGGGTTAGGGGTCCCAAGGCATCAACCGATGTCACTGCAGTGTCCGACCGGGAGGTCCTAGGGTTCGAGTCCCAGCGGTAGCAGGATTTTTGACACTAGCTAGAGAGCTATGTAGAATTCAGCCGTCCGACGGGTAGTAGGGATTGGTGGACGACCAATACAATTTTAATTTTCGGCATCGAAACATTTTGGCCTTAATATTGAAACGATGTGTCGGGGCATTGCGAATCTCGAGTAGTTGTCTTTGAACATGTAGAAGTGAGTTTGAGAGGTATTCCTGGCCAGCGCTGGAATATCTAAAGATGGCACCAGCCTACCTTTCATCCGCTCAAATGAGCAATGGCGATGCGGTGACGGTGTAAGGAGTGACAGCGGGTGGTCCAAAAACACACGAGCTGTTTCAAGAAAATATTTGGTTTTTGAAAATTCAAACGTTTTAAACAATAGTAAATATATATGGTACAGAATATTGCGATGTATCCATTTATTCTCACTTCATATTGAAGGAGCATACAGGTTCGAAAAAAATAACTTTCGCAAATTCGAGGTTTTAACGAAAATCCTATTAATACCATATTTATAAGCGCACTTCACTCTATTTGAGCAAGAATGTTAAAGAAGAAATGTTGAGCCGTTTTAAAGAAAATGTTTGAAATTTTGTAATAGAAGCTTCATTTAAATGACTAAACAGTTAAAAGATGTTTCTAATTCGCAGGGCCTTGATTTCGGGCAGAGCGATCGTGGAATATTAGGGGGAGCATACTGTGAACAGCGACGGCTCTAGGATTGTTCATTAATGGACAAACAGTCGTCTAAAAAGTCATGTTTTTAGTATCAGGACCCCAAACTTATATTGCTGACAAAAGCTCAAATCTCTTATTAGTATTCATGAGAGTAAAAACTATTTCTACTTACCAATTAATTTCCGGTAATAATTTTGGCATAATTTTAGAGAAAGATTATCTCAGTCATGAAGGGCGACACCAAAGCAGTTTGAGAGCGCTATTTACGGATCACATTTATCTTACCGTTTCCTGAAAGAAGCACTGCGAGATCAGGACATGGAACATATACACAATTCATAGTTCAAACTCAAAACCCTAAGACGTTAAGGATATTGTCGTTGAAATGGCTAAAATTTCCAAAAAAAATTCGGACGGAATTGTTTCATCGCCAATGCGTGAGAGAGGCATCATAAGCGTAAGTGTCAAGTGTCTATCGCCGCTGCCGGAATCGATTCGTCGGATCACTCGTTGCACGGGACCGACCGCCGGCCTTCACGGAGACTCAACCATACGCCGCAGCGCTCACTCAATTTGCGTTGTCATGTAACATCGTCAATGGGTGGTGGAAATGGCCGATTCAGACTTCAGGGCCGACTGAGTGCTTTGCTCTGATGGCACGTAATACGAGTATTACCGTAATTCGTGACATATTCGGAATGTGCGATATTGTCGGTCTGCCTGATCCGTCCCTCCCGGGCAGCGGTCAGGTAAGCTCTCCGGTTGTGTTAACCCTTTAATTCAGTAATTAGGCGCTCAAAAAGCAGTCGCAATCATTAATTGTCCAGAAACACCACTCCGTCCGGGCAAATGAAATTAATTGAGTATTCAGTTTGAATTTGCAATTTAATCAGCATTATTTATTAAGTTAAAGTACATAACTTCCAGCAAATTTGTTGCTTTTAGCTGCCACATTACCAGTGCGGAGCATCTGATGGTAAAAATTGATTTTAACAGGTAATTATTTACACTAATACTACCGCATCCCTCAACCAGTGAAGGCCAATAATGCTCAGAGTTGCAAGCCTCTCTTCCCACCCGCGTTGATATATAATACGGGGGATAACTCGCCTTGTCATTTCGCTTTCCTCATGAAACAGTTTTGATGGCGCACGTAATCTAGTATTCAAACAATTTACACATTCTCTCATACACATTTCAAAAATATATTTTACAAGCTATTACGCAGAATTCTGAATTTTGAAAATGCAGTGACTTATTTATTAAATTGGTTTTCATAAATACGAGTTGTAGGAACCCAAATATTTTGCAACGTAATTTTAGACACAGACTTACTTTGAGTATGAAACAACCATCAATTTTTTTAAATGGATCTAATGCCGAATATATTTAATGTATCGTAGGAATAATGACATTTCATTTATGCCAGGAATTTCTTTCTACATAATAGAGAATGCCTTGGTTCGCCCATCTCGGGCATAGGAGATTATATACTAGCCTCAAAAACTTGCCATCACCACGATAAGAAGTAAAAGAGGTCATCTTCTATTTCTTCTCATAAGAATGTCAACAACACCAAATCAGAATTCCCACAATTGCCATCACCACTCTGATCCCTGTTTTTTACGTATTGTCTGCTATTGTTTGTCAACTTAATATTCTTTACCTAGTCTATACACATCGTGTTGGCTAATGAGCAATTCACTGCTTAAGTCCGAAGTATGCCTATTTCCACATATTTTGGGTAAAAGTCTTTTTCCATCCATTTGGATACGGGAAATATTAACCGGGGAATATTAATTCGGGAATTCACAAGATTCGAACTTATACATAATATATATTATATACATTTCAATATGTATTGCGTTTCGAGCTATAGTATAAAACATTGATTGCAAGGGAATAATAGTATTTATCATTGAAATACATTTTTCATCAAGTGACAGTACAATGAGGGAAGAGAATTCCCAGCTCAAACGTGTTAACGAAAATACTGTTAGAAGAAGAGTAATAGAGATAAGGAAAAATTACAATAAATATTTGAAAGACCAGCATCCGTTCCGAGAATTCACATTTCCAGCGAGATTAAATAAAAGACAGGAATGCTTAAAATAAACGTCAGAAATTTTTAACTGGACAGCTTGAAGCTCACAACAAAGACGTTAGGAAACTTCACATTCCAGTAGTGCGTCACTGTCAGCAGACGGGACGAAACGGTATGTTGGAGGAAGCAACGGAATAATAAGCAGGGGAAGCAAATAAGAAAGGCTCAGGGGTAGAGAGAATTCCAACGACATAGTATGGTCGGAACGTCAGGCGACCCGTGTATAGTCCATCAGCATGTTCTCGAAACGTTCTGGAACATCGAGCTTCAATTCAGACTATGTTTCAGTGAGATAACGATGATGTGTAGGAGCTTTTTCAACAGAATTTTCTTATATTTAAACCAAAGAATTTCTTCCTTACTTGGCCAACAAGAAATACGTAAACAAATCTCCTACGACTTTGAAAACTTTGGAAACATTGAATGTAAATGTCAAACTAATTTTATCTTATTTCCCTTTTTATCATTTGTCTTGCTTCATGACGTTTTTTGTGTTATTTTTATATTTTCTTCCTGCTGTTAGATGTAAAATTGAAATAAATGGAATAAAAATCTTCCTACAACATATTTCGCCTTTGTCCTATTTTTAATATAAAGATATCAGGTAAAATTTAGTTTTTAAATTGAAATACAAGTCTTGTTTGATAAGAAAGGGTTTAAGAAGACAAGGGCTTAAGACTTCTTTGACTATGGAGATTTAACAGATAAAGCGATTATTTTTGCTTAAAATGAGATGATTCTACACTTGATTATCTGTTTATTTGTGTATAACAAGGTATGTTAATTTCCTCTTGATTGCTGAGCGCCGTGTGCAGGTGTATTTACGGATATAATGTAAATTTCAGAAAATCATAAACCCTAAAGTTAAGACAAGTTGTGTGATAATTCGTGTCATAAGACAGATTTGAGATTATTTATTAACATCAAATCGGATAAGTTCAATTCGCTAACAAGATAAGTTACTCTGCGGTAAGATTTAGTTTTCATGAGTTATCAACTTATTCTCATGGGTCACAGAGTCCATCTCACATCTAAGCGCGCTCAGTAACTCACGTAAGTGTAATATATGGGATCCCACTGATTTTCAACAAAAGAATCATACATTGATCACACCATAAATTAATATGGAATATTACTTACGTAGATTATTATAGAAAATGAATGCAAATATTCCTAACCATAAATTGTAAATGATCAAAATGATAATATTATTGGAAACGTCAAAGATACTCTAGACGGTGTAATTATTGTCAACATTCGGTACGTAATACCCCACGCGTGACCTCCAGAGTTCTTCGAAAATAAGGTCGGTTACTACACTAAACATTTTCTGGTAGATTTGCAGTGCAGTAAAGTAAAAGGCAAAATTCACTTTCGACAATGAACATTTTGAAAGTATGCTTGAGTGAACCACAGAACAACATTTTAAAATTAATTTATTTATTTGTACAAGACGGATAATTGCACATTAATTGTGGTTGAAACGAATTATTTTTTTTTAAATAAAGGAGCGTTGAGACGTCACTCGTTTAAGACCACATGCTTAGGTTGGAACGTTCCGCAAACGTAGCCTCAGCATCGACAGCGTGCCTCCGCTACTTGCCTACGCTCGTGTTTCGCGAGCTCTAAAGACCTCTGGAGCAAACGCATTGCAACGGGTTTACTGTTACTACCGCGCACTTCCCGTGCGCTATCAACGAACAAATATTTATTTATGTTTTGATTCTCAAATTCGTGACACTACAAAAGACATTAAAAAACCCTTTAAGGCATCCTGCTTCAAATAAGAGACTCACAATGGAAATTAAAACCATCAAAACTACAACTAGTTAGAAAATCCGAACTGGATCCAGCCCTGCCGAAAATCTGCCTTAAAAGAAGAGAGCAAGTTATCATCACTAGACTACGAATTAGTAATTTTAATCAGAACTATTGTTACATATTCAAACATTCTGACCCAGAACCATGCCCTAAATGTGGAGCAACAATATCTACACAACACCTAATCCTAGATTGCCCCGGTAATGCTAAGGAAAGAAACTTACTAAAATTAGACACAAACGTATATAAATTGTTCAGCTCTGCAGACTGGTGTGCTAAAGTATTGAAGTGTCTAGAAACTGATAACTTAAGTAAGATAATATAATATAAAATTTGATGTAAATGTAATTCAATCATGGTGAGTAATGTGTTACAAATTGTAATGTAATATAATCTGTAATTTAATTCATTGATGTATACTTAATTGTGGTCGCTGATCACCTTTGTTGTTAAAACACGTACTTAAATAAATAAAATAAAATAAATAAAGTATTTATTTTCATGAATAATGTTGGAATAGCAAACGTACTCCCTACAAATGAATTTATTCGTTAATTTATTCAATTTAATTTGAAATTTGTGTTTAATTTTCCTTATTACCTTCTTTCATCTTTCCTGGTTTGCGATTCAGCTTCTGGCTATAAACATCTGACGGTTCCAATCACTTCACCAAAAATACATTCTTATGTAACTTTCTATGCACAAGGATGAACAAGTCAGGTATTGAATGATGTTTAAAGTGTCTTTATATTATGAATTTTCATAGCAGAAATAAAAAAACACGAAAATTCCCCTCGAAAAACTAAAGCAGCAAGCTAAGCTATGTAATATCTTTGCTCTAGAAAAGAGGTTGGAGGCGAAATATGTTGTCTCCCTAAGTATCCAATTCCAATCCATCCACATAACTGTAAAAACTGTCATCATAACATTACCTTACTTGAGAGATCTTAAAGGTTCTTGGTATTGGTTTATTGGTGAGTTGTAGTTGACACTAACATAATTGAAATGATTGAAGGCGTTGTCATTGTCAACAATACTATTTATTTCAATAAGATTCACTTAAAGGTTCTGCCAAGGGACCCGCTTCAAAAAACATCAAACTGTAAAAAAAAAAGCTTTGCACGTGGAGTTAAAATAAAAGCTTCATTACATCAATATATGATTTTTTTTTTAAAATTCCGACTAACATTATTTATCAGTATTTGTCTAAGCAGTAAATAATATCTAATTAGCTTAGTTCCACTTTGTCCTAGGGGTGAGACAAAGTGGAAATAATGCAGACTGCCAGAAATTTAAAAAATAAGAACCAGGCTTATTGAAAGCAGCACAGACATTCTACGTTATAGCAAACGATATCTAATAATTTTTGAAGAATGTATCAATATTTTTAAACAAAATGTATACTCCATTATTGCTACAAGTTTAACGGTCCCACTACTTAATCTAACACGTCATTTTACAAAGTAATTTATATTCATATGAGATCAATTTCTGGATTCATTGGCAAAATATCTTCTTTTATCTCAACAAGCAGAATGGCTCTCTGCATACTCCTCATTCGTCCTGATTAAGTGATTTTGAGCTCACCTTCTCACATCACACAACGGTAAATATTTCTTTGTTGCGAGTTTGGCAACTTGATGTAGGACCGAATTTAGGAAGACTATGAATTCGATTATCTCGATAAAAAGTATTTGCGTGTACATAATAAGCTTTTGCATATACTTAATTCATAAAATGTACAAATTAAATAAAATGCATTGTTTTATCAACAAGTGTCCAACCATGGAAGTACATGTTTTTTCATTTAATATTTATGTATGCAACGTCTCAGGTAACAATCACTCTTCATTAGTCATCCAATAAATATGTTGCTGGCAACTAATGCAAAAATGGAGGAAATACATGTCTTCAATTATAAATGTTCTTCGGGAAAAATAATTTCTACGCGTATCTATGATTTTAGAAACCTTCAAATCCAAGCATTATTTTCACCTAATCTAATTTTATTTATCAAAAACGCAAACAAATCTACAACATTATAGTCATTCATATATTTTCATAAGAGCAATTGAGATTGTAAGGATTCAATTAACAAAATCACACGATGATTCGAGAACTACCTACTCATTAATACAAAACACCGCAGAACCGAGACCGACATCTGGCGGAGAAAGTAAAAGTCAAATCCCAGGCGCCATTAGGGGACCGCCCGCGAGGTGCGCTTAGTCGATAAAGGTCCCCACACCCGCGTCGGGGATAAGCTTCCAAGGAAGCTTGGATCGAAAAAAGAGGGTGCGGAACAACTGCCTAAGGGGCAGTCTCCCCTCTAATAGTGCCATAAATAACCGCAGAAATACTAAGAAATTTACTGAGACACCTAAAATCGACTGACACTCAAGCAGGCATCGAGGCTACTTCTGCTCGTCTTCATCGATCAGCAGCGTTGCATATTGCTTCGCGA